>MU628617.1:0-17832 GCA_025688805.1 Aspergillus egyptiacus
CTCTGGGCCGGGTTGGTCAGGATGAAGGCGTTTATGGAAACCTTGGGTTGTTGTCTTTCTGGTCCTTATCATAATGTGATACCCCTGGCTACAAGCTATGAATAGTTGTATATTATAACATTTTCTATCATTCGAGAATGCATTATTTCCACCATTCTCCAGATTCTCCGACGCCAAGGGGTGCGTACCCAGGTGCAGGGGCAGGTGAGGGTTTTCCAAAAGCGGAGTAGTTTATACCTCAGGCAGCTATCACTCATCTTCGGCGAAAGGACAGGGAAAGGCACATTTCTTTGATCGCACCTAGAAGACCAGTGTTGCTTGCCTAAATTCGCTCCCTTGTTTATTTCCTCATCTTTTCTTCCTCTGCAGTTACTAAGATTTGGTCTCCTGCGCCTACGGGCCAGTGAGCTGGAGCTTGCGAATCACCAAACCACCCACATCCTACATCCTCCCCCGTCCTTGTTCTCCGCGCTCGTTTCCCACTTCTATCGCCTGAACAAGTGAAGATTAGAGAGACCCCAAAGAGAAATATGGGAAACTCGGTACCCGATCTCGATAGGATCGGGGTGAAAGCCGAGCCAGAGCTGGCTGATCAATTCCGCAGAGAGGTCGCAGAGCTACTAGGTCGCAAAAGCCTCAGCTTCCCCGGCGCCCAGCCGGTCAGCTTCGCCAGGCGCCATCTCGCAGAGCTCCAGCGCGAAGACTACTATGTATGCGAGAAGACCGACGGTATCCGTTGTTTGATGTACTTTGCGCGCGGCGACCCGGACTCGGACAACCCGGAAATCCACTACCTGATCGATCGCAAGAATGACTACCGCTACGTTCCCAACCTACATTTCCCTATGCCGAGCGATCCCACCTTCCAAGACTTTCACGTTGACACCCTGGTTGATGGCGAGTTGGTGAATGACACATACGAGGACGGCACCCAGCAACTCAAGTACCTCGTCTTCGACTGCCTGGTGCTGGACGGGCAGAGTCTGATGCACCGCACGCTGGATAAACGTCTCGCCTACTTCAAGGAGATGGTTCTGAAGCCCTACAACGCGCTGTACGAGCGTTACCCGGAGGAAAAGCAACACCGGGCCTTCACGGTCGAGGACAAGTCGACACAGTTCAGCTACGGCATCGAGATGATGTTCCGCGAAATCATCCCGAAAGTAAAGAAGATCCACGGCAATGACGGCCTCATTTTCACCTGCCGCAGCACCCCCTACCGCATAGGCACGGACGAGCACATCCTGAAGTGGAAGCCGCCTTCCGAAAACACCATCGACTTCCGACTCCGTCTTGAATTCCCGATCCTCGAACCAGACTCGGAGGATGAAGCAGACGGCATCACAGAACCTTACCCGGACTACGACACCCAACCCATCTTCCACCTCTTCGTACTCCTAAATGATAGAGAATACCAACCCTTCGGTGAGATGTTCGTCACCCCGTCTGAATGGGATGACCTCAAGGCCCTCCAAGTCCCCCTCGACGATGCCATCGTCGAATGCTCCAAGGACGAAAACGGATACTGGCGCTTTCACCGTGTACGTGATGATAAAGCTGATGCGAATCACATCTCTACCGTCGAGAAAGTCCTAGAGAGTATTGAGGATCGTGTCACGGAGGAGGATCTTATCCGCGCTGCGCCGGCTATTAAGACGGCCTGGAAGAAACGGGCCCAGGCCGACGCTGAGGAGCGGAAACGGGCGAGGCCGCCCGCGCCGGCTCATATGAATGGAAACGGGTTGAAGAGGAAGTTCGAGGAGTAGTCCAGGCTTTGGTTTCTGTGCTTTTGTTATACTTCGCTTGAGTTAGTTCTGCGCGGCGCCTGGAGTTGGTACGATTCATTATGATGCAGGTGGTGAAACCTGATATCGGATGATGAGACGGGATAAAATCGTTGAACACTTTTCTCTTTCCTTTTACTCCTGGTGTTGAAGACACGAAGCATTCTGTATAATTTGTATATCTATGACGCCTCATACATTATTCCGCTTTCTTTGAATGTCTCGAGATTACCTGGCGCGAGAAGCGAGGCTTGCTTCGCTTACGTGGCTCTGGCTATACCTACGTGGTTTTATATACCAGGGAGTGCGAAACGGTGCGGTCTATACTCTTATTTTGCTGGTACAATGAAGACTGAAGCCGAAAACAATAAAGGCACCATCTCTAGACATATATTATCGCTTCTGGATGCTAACGTCGATATTTGAAACGGCCCACAGAGCCGCAAACAGGCTTAGTAACCCGGCTGTAATGGTCACGGGTTTGCGCATTCCATCCCAGAAGGAATAGTCATAGATCACCTGCTCGTTGGATCAGCTACTCTGCTGTTGCACACCTGAGGGTGGGAAACTTACCACAAGTTGAGAGTCACGGGCCTCGTCAGTAAGCGACTCGACAGTGAGAGTCAAAGTGGTACGACCAAGCGTGTCCAGGAAAGTCTTGTGAGTAGACAAAGTGGACTGGATCTGGCTAGCACCCGGGAGGCCATTGCTCAAAGGGCCTTCGACAGTCTCGTAGCGCACATTTCGGGCGCCTTCCGGGAGGATAACTCGCACGACGGCCTTTTCGTATTGAACTCCTTCGACCATCTTAGGTCCCTCGAGAAACGGGACCTTGAGAACATATGAATCGGCGCTGGAGACTACTCCGCGCAAGAAAGACGAGAGTTCATTGTTCCAGCCGATGCGGAAACTATAGTTCCAACCACCGAAGACGGGGTACCGGGGTTTGAAGTCTAGGTTAGCTTCGCGGTTCCGCAGCCCGGGACGGTAGCGGCTCGTGGACACGTTGCCAATGTCATCGATGAAGTAGGGGTCAACAGAGCCTGGCTTCAATGGGTACTTGAGCTCGCGGATGGCTGATGAGGGCGACTTTTGAAAGTTGGAGATCGTCCAATCAACGCGGGAGAAATGGTTCAGAAGCTTGGAGGCATTGTTGTGAAGCCAGTAGCGCTCCTCCGTCGCCAGATTTCCACCCCAGTGGGATACCTCCAGATCTCGCTCCAGTAACGAGACGGCAATGATTGGCTTTGTGAATTCGTAACGGACAGTAACAGGGTATGACGTGCCTGGCGCTACCTCGGCAGTGTTGTAAGGTCCATAGGTGTAGGTCGAGCCCTGACGTTCAGGATCGGGACCGGACTTGAGGTCTGTTGTGGTATAATCGGGAACGTTGGTGCTGGGAAGCTTCAGTTTGGTCTTCTGTGTCACTGTCTGGTAGGGCGACGGCATGTATGCGGAGAAGGAGTAGGTGAGGAATTGGCGATCGGATTGATCAATAGCGGCCGGGCGTGGGTGAAGGGAATTAAGGAGATAGTATGAAATCCCAAGCGTGAGCTGTGACGAGGGAGCCAGAGGTTCGGGGAGGTGAACAACAAAGTATTGAAAGTCGCTGGATCACATAGTCAGCCTGGAAGACTATTCGGGATTCAAGCAAGCAACGGCGGCCTCCCAGCAGCAATTGGCTGCGGCAATGGCAAACTTACCTAGCCAAATCGACCTCTACGGCTTCCACATCAAGCCTGCCTTTCTCCGCTTCCTTTTTATTACGGACTTCTAGCCCTCCGACTCTGTCGAAGAGTTCCGTCGGAAAGGACAGATAGTAGTCACTCTGCGGTAGTTTGTCCACGTTCTCCACCACCACATTGACTGTCTCGCGCGCGTAGCCCTTCTCCAGATTGGTATTCCGGACCAAGTTCACATTCTTAAAGGACTGAGGGGGCTTGAAATCGGCGGGGAACAGCGTCTTGGATGAGGCGGAGGTGGCATCAGCGGAAACCATAGAGCTGCTGGACAGGACAAGCCCGCAGAGCGCAGCAACAACGGTGGTAAACGACCTCATTGTGGTCGAGGACAGTGTCGCACCAAGCCGGCGCTGAGTGCCAAAAACGTCCCACCAGGAGATGAGAGGGAAGAAAGGGCGATCGAAGAAGAGGAAGAGATTCAATAAGATACAAGCTGATGGGCGTGATGCTGAGGTGTCCCGATGTGGATGGGAGCTAAATCCACCACTGCATTAATTAATTAATTGATTATTACGGCGACCGCCGCGGCCAAATTACGCCGCCCTCACTTCCACCTTCTCCAACGCCGCTTGACTTCGACCACTGGACATCAGGGTCATCTTGTCTTGTTTCAACTAGCTTTACGCAGACCTGGTTCTGTCGCTATGTTTGCGTTCAGAGCGCCATATAGCAGGCAGATATGCAGGGCATCGGGGCTGTGTGCAGCTATTGGCAGCATTCGCCCCGCACGATTCAACCATAGCTTTGCCCAGAGCAAGTTCTTCCAGGTCTCCGAGGAGGTTCGAGATGCAGTAGCTACAGGAAAGCCCGTAGTAGCTCTAGAGTCGACAATCTACACTCATGGTACGACCGATGCACCCGTAGAGAAGCCTGAGCTGACATCCGCAGGCTTCCCTTATCCGGAGAGTGTAGCGCTTGCAACGCTGCTAGAAACTGTCGTCCGCGCGAATGGGGCAGTTCCGGCTACCATTGGAATCGTAGATGGTGTAGCTCGGGTTGGCCTCCAGGCCGATGAGCTTATTGAACTGGCATCAACAGCCGAGACTAAGAGTGCATTGAAAGTGTCCCGTCGGGATCTAGGCTATATTACTGGTCTAGTGAGTTTGAAATTACTACATATCTCATGACATTTGAATAACGTTATAGGGTATGGCTGGAAAACCGCTTCACGGAGGGACCACAGTATCCGGCACCATGGTGCTTGCGCATCTGGCAGGAATCAAGGTCTTTGGAACCGGCGGTCTGGGTACGTTCACCACTTCTTTTGATACCAACGCCAAACTGACTTGTCGAGGTGGCGTACATCGTGGTGGAGAGACGTCCATGGATATTTCCGGTACGAATGATAAGGCCAATGCAAGTACACTGAACTAACACAGCTCAGCTGATTTGACTGAACTGGGCCGCACTCCAGTGGCGGTAATCAGCTCCGGGTGCAAGAGCTTCCTGGACATTCCCCGAACGCTTGAGTACCTCGAGACGGAGGGCGTTTGTGTGGCAACATTCGCGGACGGTCGCAAAGGTCCCGTTGATCTGCCCGCGTTCTTCTCTCGCGACAGCGGAATCAAAAGCCCCAAAGTTATCCAGGATGAAGCGGAAGCAGCTGCTATCATCTGTATGTGTACTTGACTTTTGCATGGTCTTCTCTCGCTAATATATGTAGATGCTCAATCCAAATTTCCGGTTTCGTCCGGAATTCTTTTCGCCAACCCTGTTCCTGAGAAATACTCGATTCCGCAAAGTGAAATGGACGCTATTATTGACGAAGCAGTCCATCTGGCGAATGTCGAGGGCCACCATGGCAGTGATAACACACCGTTTGTGCTTGCCAAGATCAAGGAACTCAGCGGCGGAAAGACTGTGGTTGCCAACCGAGCTCTAGTTGAGGCAAACGTCAAGCGTGCAGCCGGAGTAGCCGTTGAGCTCTCGAAACTGGAACGCTCAGGAGAGACTAATAAGCAGTAAGTCGCTTTGACGTGTAGAGAAAGGCAGATGCCCTAATCTCAATTTTATATCACTGTGTAGACATATGCCGGCGATTCCCCAAATCAGTAGAGCTGACGAGGCAACTCCATCAGAAACGAAGCCGAAGAATCTGGAAACTGATTCTGCAACGCAACCAGAAAGTCTTCCTGTTCTAGTCGCAGGCTCACTTGCTATCGATCTGGCATGTGACTACGTTGCTGCAGCAGGGCAAGACATTGCTCCTGCCCTCCGCACTTCTAACCCGGCCATTATCGAACAAAGCATTGGTGGGGTAGGCCACAACGTCGCCTTTGCAGTACAATCCTTAGGAAAGCCCGTGTTACTCTGCAGTGCTGTGGGAGATGATCTGAGCGGTCGCGCAGCCCGGTCGTCCCTCGAGCAGAAAGGCCTCTCCACTATCGGCATTAAAGTCCTACCGGCATCTTCCGGGGCTCGTACCGCACAATACGTCGCCGTGAACGACGGCTCAAAGGACCTCCACGTAGCTATGGCTGACATGGGGATCCTGCAGCTTCCAGCAGAGACATTAGACTTCGAAGGGTTCTGGGGGCCTCTCATCGAGCGCTATAAACCAGAGTTAGTGGTTGTGGATGCCAACTGGAGTCCCGAGCTCATTTCCAAATGGATTTCCTCGGGGAAGAAGCATGGAGCCAAGATTATCTTTGAACCAGTTTCCGCTGCTAAATCTCAGGTACTCTTCAAGGCTGGCGGTGATGGGATGGAAGTGGTAGTTGGGGAATCGTCGTGCTTCCCAAACCACAAGGTGAATCTTGCCGTGCCGAATGAGATCGAACTCGGGGCCATGTACTCGGCTGCGCGTGAGAATGGCCTGTTTGAGTCCGCTGACTGGTGGCGCATCATTGACTTGCTGGGCTTGTCGTCGTCTGGGTCGAGAGACCGATATGTTGCCTTGACATCGGCCGCTCTCGTTGACGCAGGTGTACCCCAGCAGTCCATACAACTCCTTCCGTTTTTCCCTAGCATCATCACGAAGCTGGGGCCCCAAGGAGTGCTTGTTACCCAGCTACTCGAGAAAAATCATCCCTATTTGAGGGAGCCGGAGCATAGTCCTTACATCCTCTCCCGAAGCCCGGCTACGGATGAGTCGATCGGTGGCGTGTACATGCGATTGTTCCCCCCTGCTGCGGGAGTAGAAGAAGGAGGGGTTGTCAGTGTCAACGGTGCAGGGGATACGTTCTTAGGAGCTTTCATCGCCAGAGCGTTTCCTTGGGGTGATAAGCGACTAGAGGATGTCATATCTTTTGCGCAAGAAGCTAGTCGCTTGACCTTGAAGAGCCCCGGTGGTGTTAGTGCGGATCTCGCCTCGTTAAATGCCACGATGCATGGAGATAAACCATCACCATGAAACGGTTTGCATTGTTTTATCGATACATGACTGTGGTCCACTCGGCGTTAGAGAGAGTTTAACCCAGAATGTTATTAACGGCTTCTTCCCCAACAACCGGAATACGATCGACGGTGTCCTTCCCCCCATGATTTGGTCCTGTGGCTTTGAACCCAGATGGAATAAGCTGCGGATCCAACAGGCCAACCTGTATCAGCACGCTTGCTTGGTCCCAGTAGATATTGTGCCGGCTGATTTTCCCTGCGCAGAAGCTAACTGTCATGACCAACGGAATACGTACTGACTGACCAGTGGGCGGCACACCAGGCAGTAACCAGGGTATCTCCTCCGTATGCTCAAACGAGAGCAGCAATTCGTCAACGACACGGTTCGGGGCAGTAGTACGGGAAAGCAGCCTTATATGTTGCGAAGGCGGGCCGGCTGGGATGAACTGTGTAGAGTAGAATTTTGCAATCTCAGACGCGGATGTCCCTATGATTGTCAGCTTTCTGCATGTCTTCTCTCTGGTCCTGTGTCGGGCAGCCCGGTTACCAACCTCCAGTAGCAGAAGGAACGCAATTCACACTCGCCCTATCTTCAACATCGTGATCCCCAATCCCACCTCCAGCCATCAGACCAAGTACATCCGAGGAAGCGGAAGGTGACGCTGGCGCCGATGCCGATGCCGATGCCGACGCCGACGCCGACGCTGAATGCCGGCTCAATCTCAATCTCGCAGCATCGTATACCTTTCTCCAATACGCCTCCCAAACAACCTCCGGCTCAGGGCCGCCCCAATTCCCCCCGCCACCGGGCCAACCAAACCCGCGCTTCAAACACTCCAACGCCCGATCCCACGCCAGCCGCGAACTAATGCGGTCGTGCGTCGGGGCGCCACTCCCCTCGGCAAACCCGGGCTTGGACTCCGGGTAGAAGAACACATGGCACCGGTGCGGCTTGTTGGTGTCGTCCCAGAGCGAGATGGTCTCGTTCTGCGTGCCAGCTAGGTGGATTTGGATTGGGAGGTTGGGGAGCGTGTCGTAGGCCTCTGAGATTGAGGTCGAGGCGGCCGTTGTGGAGGGGGGCAGGGGCTGCGGAGCGGGGGCTTCCAGGGCTGCGGACTGCGGGGGTGAGGGGTAGAATGCGACGAATGCGCAGAGGCGCGGGAAGGGGCTTGTGCTTGTCTGGTAGTGGTGGGAGCGGAGGAGGAGGTAGGCCGGGCGGTTGTATCCTGCATCATATTATTGTTGTTGTTATTATTATTATTATTTTCATTGTCTTAGGATTAGTTTCTGACCTCCTCATAAGGGTAGTCGAGTTCGGATAATGGATGGGGTAGGCTGCAGGTAGGTAAATATCTCACCGACGATGCCATACCGCTCCCCAGGTTCAAGATCATCCTCGCGCTCGTGGACAATGTTTCCTAATTCTCTGCAGTCGTGCTCGATGTCTTCGCTCTTTCTCTGGAAGGGGATATATTCGACCGTGAAGCCCTCGGCTTCAAGGCGCCGGAGGGAGGCATTGTTGAAGTCCGTGGTGTCGGAGATGACGTAGAGCCAACGCAGGGAAGGCTGCCTCGGACGGTGAGTTGAGCTGCGCCGGCGGATGGTCTTGATGAATCTATTCATTATACCCCGTGAAGTGGTCCATCGACTCAAAGGTATAGCAGAATGCCGGAGTCCATGTATCCATGTGCCTTCAGCCTTACGAGGCAGTAAATACATTGGCGTTGGCGTCGACGTCATCTACATACCTCTCCACCTACCTTAAAGGCAGGTCCTTTTACACACTTCACGGGCAGGGCATTGGTTCGAATTCAACTCAGCCAAGCAGGCGGCATTTCCTTTTCCTTTCCTTTTCCCTTTCTTTTATTTTTAACCGTGGACTTCACTGTACAAGTCTAAGCTCATCCTGTCTATTCTAATATCCTCCAACGCCCTCCTTAGATCAAAACGCCCTCAACCAGTCCCTCTCCTTCTGCGCCGTCTCATCCCCGCCCTCACCCTCCAGATAAACCCGATACGCCCCGCGCAAAAGACTCTTTCTCGCAACCTCACAATCAATCCTAATGTCCTCGACGAGCGCCTCCAAAGAAACATAGTCGTATTCAGGCCGAATATACCCCAGCATCAGCAGATTGAGCTTCGTGCCGTAGAAATCCGGGAGTTTGTTGAATTTCACTTTCTCATCCGAGGCAGACTGATTGGACGTAGGTGAGGGGGACGTTAGGGCGGGGAGGATGTGGATTTCCTTTTTTTTTCCAAGAAAAAGAAAAAATTATTAATTAGCCCATCGTCGATGAGGCGCAGTTTTGAGGTTGGAGGAGAGGGGGAAGGTAATGTACAATTGACCGCGTTTTATTCTTGTAAAACGGGTTATACCCGATACTCAGCACGGCGGGGAGGATCTCGGCTTCATTTTGGTTCTTCTCAGCCTCCTTTTGGTTTGATCCTGTTGATGCCGAGGATGAAGGCGCTGTCGCCGGATCCAGCGCAACAACGCCAAAGTATACGCCGACTCCTAGTTCCTTGGGGAGGACATCCTCTAGTCCGTCGATGGGGATATTCGCTGTTGGGATTCCCAGCTGCGCATGGAATCCTTGGTCAGCTACTTCTTTCTCTTGCTTGACGGTTTGGGTTGAACGGGAAAGCGAGGGAGGGGGGAAATACCTCTTTACTCCCCCGTCCGAAGCCCTTGATGACGGGGCCAGAGAGGCGGAGTGGGAAGGGGTGTTGGGGGCCGGAGTCCGGGCCTGAAACATCGGGGCGGGGGGTTGAGGGAGGCATTATATTTCTGGATCGCGTCTTTAATGTGGTGGTGGTGATGATTATGACGACGACGATGATGATGATGATGATGATGATGATGCTGCGGGGTTGAATTTGTAATAATAATAAATAAGGTACCTTACCTTCTGGTGTTGTGGCGGTGGTGCGTACCGATAAGACTGAATTTGATGCGGGGGTTCGAATTGGATTTATACCTACCTGGGCAGTGTATGGATTCTTCTAGACGTACAAGTATGGATATTATTCTCTGACTAATAATAACTCAGTTACTTGAGAAGGTAGCACATAGGTGTGTCTCGAGTCATTACTTATTTTCGCACAGCAAAATGCCATAAGAAGCTCTATACCAGCTTCGATATGCCCATAAATACAAACAAGAACCTCCGGGTATCCTCCGGTTATAATGAACCATAATGATATACACGAATAAACAGGATATCAAAATTAAATGCAAGGTAGGAACTAAGATCAGTCAGCTTACCAGGCGCGGATTGTGTGCCCGGGATAGGGGAGACGTACGTTCATCACTATTAACATGGGTATGTCGAACACGTCGCGCTTGACTGTCCAGCAGTAGGCGCATTCGACTTTGCCGTCTTTGAATCCTAACTGGTTCATGCCGGCCTCGTTCGCAATCCCTCCTTTGCGCAGGTGACTATTCCACCGTTGGCCGTCGTCTGACTGTGCCGCTTCCATGTCCTCCTTCGTTTTGTATTTGAGCAGTTTGCATGTCGTCGTCACGCTGCCGCGTGAGTCACCGAATGCCAACCGCGCAAAGTCTTCGTAGAATTCCACTACGCTGTCGTCATCTAGAAGTTCTGCCAGGAAGACAGGGTGCGGTCGTCCGGCAGTGCTTTCGGCGGATGAGCTTCGCGGTGTCTGGTTTCGGGAACTGACAGCGGAAGAATTGCCCGTATTGACGTTCATGTTTGGCTCCTTGCCTAGTAGCACCTCCTTCTTCCACCCGGTCAGTATACTGAACTCCTTTCCAACAGCAGCAACCTCGCCCGTGCGGCGGCAGACAATGGTCGGCGTGCCGCAAGCATTAATGAAGTCCTCGTATTCCCATAACGTTCGTTGGAAGCACTTCTCCATAAAGATTAGATCGTCCCGGTTCAGTGTCTTGGTTGTCGCGATGAACGACGGCCGGATAGACGCCAACGCTTTCGCAATTTGCAGTGTCTTTTGAGGCGAGAAACGCCGCTGGATGAATGCTGTGAGATTATGAAAGCGACTAGTGTAGGCGTACGGCTCTTTGACACTTTCATACACCGCCGAGGGGTTGCGCTGACGTCGCTTATTCATCTGCAAGCTCTGGTGCTTCAAGCTCGGGGTCGAAATTGTCGGGTGCCGTTGTTGCCCGTTTGCGGACAGCCCGTTAGACTTGGAAACTGCATTGTTGAATGCGTTGGGATCCTCGTAGCCGGTGTTGTTCATCTGCGGACTGGCAGTCGCCCCCGGACTATTGAAGCTGGCCGGTGCACTTTCAATCGCAAACGCATGAGGCGCATCAGGTTTTGACAGATGTCCTGGAATCACGTTACTCTGACTGGACTGCGGGTATACGCCGACATTCACATGCGCTTGGCCCGAGGCCTGGCCGCTTGGCCACTCATTCAGGAGGGGATCGCCGAACATGAACGGCTGCTGATTCCCAGGGCTCTCGCCAAAGTTCGCTGCTCCGGTAATCGGGGTAGAGGCAAACTGCGTTGAGCCACTGCGGCCAATTGACCCTCGATGCGTGCCAGAGTCCGGGGAATCTCCTGCACCCGTAGCCATATGGCCGAGCATGCCAAACTCTAGCGCACCATACCGATTCTCAAAATTCATGCTTGACAGGTCGAAGTTAAAGAGCGCCGGATCGCTGGGGTCAAAGAACGGGCCGGCGAACGGATTCTGACCCTGGTTTGCAGAGGTTGACACCCCCGTTGTGGGCGGTTGCGGCACTGACGATGTTAACGCGGTATTGGTATTGTTATTGGGTGGTGCGGTAGTGGTATTACGGGCATTGGGATTAGTTTTCAAGCTGAACGTGGGGGAAACTGGCGACTGTGAAGGGAATGAGCTCTGGTGACTGATAGGATTCTCTTGGTACATGTTATAGTTCGACTGCGGCGTGGGATAAAAGTTCGCGCCCGAGTTTTGAGTATTCGCCGCGGAGTTGACCGAGTTCGCACCGTTCATAGACAAGCTGCTTGTTGGCAGACCGTTCGGCACCGAATTGTTGTAGAAATTGTTCCCCCCAATTCCGGGCATCAGGGCGCCGTCCGGAGCGTCATGCAAATACTTGGCCTTTTTGCGGACGCCATCATGGCAGGCATCTTGAAGCCCGCGCTTGATGCAGCGTTGACATGGTCTCTCGTCGCCTATAATATATATATATATGTATGTGTCAGTCCGCGCAAGACTAAAACTTCTTAGGCAAGACAGAAGAGCCGCGTACCGCAGGTCAGATGCGCCCGCTGACACGCAAAGCAGGCGCGGCGCGCCTTCTTCCTCCGAGGCCTTGACGGATCTTTGGGATTCGGTTTTTGGCCGTTGGTAGCCTGTTCTTCGCCATTCGCGGTCGAGTTTGCGATTTTGGGCTGCTGGTCTGCGCGCTCTCCAGTCGCCGCGGTATCTGGATCGGCCCCGCTATTTTGCGTCGAGGGAGCCGCAGCGCTGTTGTCTACCTCCATATCCATTTTCCATCAATCGGCGAGGGTCGCAGGGCAGAGCTGTAATGGTCCGATATGGATGCGCAGGATCCGTTTGGTCTAGCAGAAAATCTGGGGTGCGAGTTATTCGGTACGCGAAAAAGGTTCGCCGGTTAAAAGCTTCTCCCCCGGCAAATGGCTTGCCACCTTGCGAAAGTCTAGTACGCTTCGTCCTCACCACCGTCGTCGAACGAAACTGCCTCTGTGGCCATACACTAGAGATTGGCGTCTAATCCGGGAAAAGACGGTCTGAGGACATAGAATGGGTGAACAGAAAAAACGAAGGGAGAGGAGAGATTTTCAAGAATAAGTTGCAGGGAAGAAGGCCCGTATTGTATTTTGGCCGTCGCAGGTGAAAGTGAATTGGAGATCCTTGGAGACAAAAACCAGGCGCAGGCGACTACTGTACTGTGTGCACTGTTGCCTTGTTTTATTAGTATTAGTGCTAATATTAATTGGTGGCGGGCGGATGGAACCTGGAAGTGGGAAGAGAAGAAGTTCCAACCTTAGGTTGCCGGGCGGCACTACTGCGGGGAAAGCTGAGCGCGCAACTGTGGCGAGAGCACAAGACCAAAGAGAGATGTAGATGGATGGCCAGAGGAGTGATATACTGTGTATATCATTGAGGGATTCCAGAGGCGGGGATCAGATTGACAGGACCGAACGCAGCCGTTGAATTCTGGAGTGGTGCCTGCATTTAAATACAAAACGTGGTCGAGTCCAAGCTGAGGCAGTAGTGAGGCTTTTTCTTTTTCCCTTTTCCCTTTTTTACTTTTTCTTTTTTTCTTTCTTTTTTTTTCTCCTCTGATGGTAAAACACGGACAGTGATAGGTCAAGACAAGTTCCACAGGTCGCGTGCGAGTGCCGGAGATCAAAGGGTAATAATTAGAGGTATATCAGACGTAGTAGCAACTTGGTAGTGGTTATCCTGGAGTCTCTGTAACGTTCGGTAGTGGCATAGCTCGTAGTTGTAGGCAGTAGAAGAAGAAGTGTGTTGAAAGTTTGAGTACGTTAAGGTAGTTTGTCCAGAGCTGAAGAAATGGAGATTCTTTCACATGACATCCACGTGTGCAGTGCGAGCGGATCCTGGGCTGTATATATAGATGCAGAATGCAATTAATATTAGTTATTGGTCTATCTATTTCATACTTATGGACAGTCCGGCAGAGTAAGCAGATTCATGTCAGGCAGTTCTACAGACTGGAATCTCAACCAAGACCCGGGTCGTCTCGGAACTTCCCCTCATATTGCCGTCTTCACCCGGCCTGAAGCCATTCAAGAGCCATTATTGCCATCTTCTGCCTCGGCTACGGATGCTAAACCTTTCCATTCTTGGGACTAATAATCATAATAATAATAACAGTCAACCACCAGAGATGACAGACGTTTCAGCCTTTCTGTACGCCGAGCTAAAGTGTGAGGGTGCCGTGTGATTCTGCCATTTTGGTCACTGCATCTCATTTCCTGTCAGTCCAGATTGCGATGCGCTTCTGATTTCGACTGGTTCATGCTACAGCAGTCATACAATTGGGCAGGGTTATTAGTATGGACTCTAAACTAGGGTACTCCAAGTACTAAAAGGAATTGCACTGAAGTACCTCGGCATGATCAAGGCATCCGCTCCAGTTCTTCTATCCGATGTATCTACCTATACTCCAATGCTTCGCTTCTCTACCTATGTGTACATTGGAGAGCCCAGTCTATGCGCGCCTTGAAATTACATATCGTAAAAATGCGTATGCACATCACAGGGATCAATCCTGGTCATCATCCACGTAGGTCATCACCCCCCACCGTAGCACAACTCCAGCTCACTGGTCGACAAAGTTTATACTGCATTCATTGCACGACCGCTTTGTTCCTGGATAAGGCAGGCCTACCCCGTGGCAAATCGGCTCTTCTTCCGGATTCGACTACCGTATCGGAAAAATATGTATCTGTGCGGTGTCACAAGGTGTCCTGGTTAGCTCGTCTGTCCAACGAAGATACGTCCAACCCAGCTCCAGCGAGCCTCGCACAACCCAGGCGGTCCAGAAATCCAGGTTGGCGAACCCCTCGAAGTTGTAAAGTCGCCCGGGCACAGCGACGTCAAATGCGCCATGTCGTCTCAGGCTTGCAGAATGGCCCATGCAAGGGAGGCTAAACTCAGTCCCACAACGCACTGCAGAAGCTGATATCCGTACGAACAAGGAGAATAAGGGGAAAGCAGTGCGGATGATCTCGCCGAAAAAGGGACAGGGCGAGGGGCAAGACTCACGGAAATGGTGCCATGACCAGTGTCAGGAAAGCGAGTAGTGAGGTAGCCCAGTGGTATCCCAGGTTGTTGTACACTGCGTTCATAGTTAGCAACTGGCGGTCAAGAGCTGGGCCTGCTTTGATGAATCAAGGTTGTGCAAATCCTTGGTAAACCCCGAGTCGGGGACCATATAGATAGTGGACGCTGCGCACGATGGAGATGGTTTGAGGCTGATATTCAGAAAAAGCAAAAGCACGAACGTGAGGGGAAATCTGCCTGTTTATATCAAAGAAGCAGGGAGCTTACTCTGAATCCCAAAGAGGGGAAAGATTCCACCAAAGCTCGAACGGGCGAAACTATTCGCCGACAGGGCGCTGGCCGCATATGTCGGATATGCATCAACCAGGAAGGTGAAGATGCCCGAGAACACAAGGACGGTCCTGTTCCGAACACCATCAATGTCAATATGCATAACGAAGGAGGACAAATAGCCTGTCAAACCAGTCCAGTTGGAAACAAACTTACCCCGCGCCGAAGAGTGCACTGCCAATGAGCGGTACGATCCAGTGGACATGGGGGTATATTGTCCACGCAAACAGGAATAGTCCTATAGTGACAAGCGGACTCCCAGCAATTGCTACAATCGGTTAGCAGCATCCTGGCAAGGCGTTGGTGCCAGGTGTACACACCAGGAGGAAGTCGCCATTCTGGCTGGAAGTCATCTACTACCCCCACGGCCCTTTCGTGCTTCGCTTCCAATTTGGCGTAAATCCGACGCCAGAACGGGTCAGAAACGATAGCAAATATCATTCCTACAAAGAGTCCAAGGAAGCAGAGACCGCGCTGCCAAAGTTCTAGGCCGTAAACATTGCCGAAGACCAGCTGGAAGGCACCAAAGAACAGGTAGAGAATACCTAGCAGAATGGCTGAAAATATGCAGAGATTTAGGCACATCGGCTCCAGAGTCAATAGGAGCATGGGCCGATATAGCGATTGCAGAACAGTGCGTGCCATGGAACGATCCATCTTCTCAATCGGAGCTTGCCATCGGTCATCTCCGGTTTCTTTTCTCAATCCTCGTGCTTTCCGCCTCAGAAGCCTACATATACTTCATTAGCACCTGGCCCTGCCAGCGTCCAAAAGGATTCTTACACGGGATGGTACGTTTCTGGAACGAAGCATATAATCAGGGCAAGCAGCGTACCAGTCCATATCAGGAGTACATAGAAAGTCCAACGCCTTTGAGAGATATTCAGCACTTAGCGTTCATGGGTACTGAGGAAATACGTACCATGTGGTATATTGATTGATAAATCCACCAAGCCTGGGAGTGTCAGTGTTGAACATCCAGGGTGCACTAAAAGCAGGATACATACAAGGGACCCAATTCAGGGCCAATGAAAGGAGTGCTGGTGTACACCATCATCGGCCCACTGAGTTCATGCCGGTCAAAAAGATCCCCAACGGTGCCGCCCGCGACGCTGAGGAACGCACTTCCTGCAAGGCCGTTGAAGAAGCGGCATACAATCATGGTTTCAATGTTCTTGGCAACGGCGCAAGGAATAAGCCATATTAAGAACAAGGTGAAAGAAACAATATAGATCTTTCTTCGGCCGTAGAACTATCTGATGTTAGCAGGAACTAGTTCTGGCAAAAAGAAAACACAAGGTACCTCCGATAACGGTCCCAAAACGAGCGGACCAAGCCCTTGAAAGCTGTCAGCCAATCTTCGCTAGTATATGCTGTCTCTAATACTTGCCTAAGCCCCAAATGAAGAAGGATAAACCAAGCGTTGCTATCAATCGAGAGCAATTGAACTCATCTGTCAATTGATCATAGGTGACAGTGTACATTGACGAAGTACACGTCCTTCAATGAATCCAAGGAGGTTAGTACAGGAGAGCACATGCAGAAGTCCATGGCTACATACACACAGAGCGACCCCATTGAGCAAATGAGCATGATCATCCATCTTCTGGCTTTATTGAATGTCCGCGGATTCATCGGGTCATTGTCATCCCAGCGCACGACAAAATCTGAGTCAACCGACTCTGAGCCAGGAGTCTCGCCAGCACTTGCTTCCGTGTCTACCGCATTGTTGCAGCTATACCCGTCGCTCAATGACCAGCTACGCTCGACAGAACGGGATGTTGAACTGTGCAGTCTCTGCAGGTGGCTGTTATCGGCCGTCGTCGCGGGCTTGATCGGCTCAAATCCGTTCTCCGGTGCGTGATCAGGCTTTTCCAGTCCCATGTCCCGACCATTGCTCTTCTCGCTTTCTGAAGATCCTCGGTCTGACGTTGAACTGACGGATCCCGTACATGCGGGAGAGCCTGTCTGTCGAGGCGCAGACATCATCAATGAGCTAGGTTCGCTTCGAGAGAAAACTGGAATCCATTCAGTCTACCGAGCCCGTTGCCGGCGAAAGGGAGAAAGGATGACAGAATCCCCCAAAATGATACCCTCGGAAAAGCCGCTCAGTTTCAGAATCGACCCCGAAGTCCTAAGCTCGGTCGTCTTTGACAGTCGGATTTTCCGACTCTTGCGGGTTCGGCCGAGGGATAATTAGTTACGATTAGCCGCGCGGTATGTCTTTGTCTGGCTGGACAGAGACATGGGAAACGTTCAAAAGGGGGTTGGAGAAGGTCTCAAGTTGCAGCGAGAAGTTAGGGCACGGAAACAAGATGCCGAAATAACTATTTTGACCCCGTCCTTATCGTGATTGATAATCGCATGGAATTGATCAGCTTGACGCTTTGGCCTAGCCTAGTATGTAATAGACAATGAATATCAAGCCAACGTCGTGTTAGTGTCGGTAGCTAGATAGTTCCCACAGCCGAAGCTCCCGCCGTTGATTGCCACACTGGGGAACAGACTTGGGGGGGCTGCTTGGATTGGGCGGAGCATAGGTAATTAGCTCCCTGCGCACATGGATGGCCATGAGCATCCAGAGAAGACGGGTGCATAGCTACTTAGCGGTATACAGATTGAAGCACCAGTTACCTCAGGCCCGAGGCCGTCTGTACCGGAGGTACATACCTTACCTAGTGCTCGGCTCCTATCTAAATCTGTCATTATTGGGTGGAATTCTCCGCCCTCGTGGCACCAAATGTGGCACATGCAGGGATCAGCCCGAGCTCGACAGAGACGTCAGAATCATATTCAAGCGGGTTGATTCACTTATTAAAGAACCTAATCTACTCAGACAAGACTATCCTATCGCCCAGAAGCATTCGCCCAAAAAACAAAAAAAA
>MU628617.1:17842-49559 GCA_025688805.1 Aspergillus egyptiacus
AAAAAAAAAAAAGAAAGAAAGAAAGAAAGAAAATAGACCAAGCAGTTGACACCATTTTCGTTCCATAAAAGCCACAAAAGACATGCCCCAACTCCGAGGTTCGTCACATACAAACGCAATCCAACATAGTCCAGCTCCAGAAGACGGTTCAACGAGAGAGCCAGATGGCAAGAAGTAAAAAGAAGAAGGGGATGTAGTCACGCATCGTCAATGTACAAATACCCAGGTAGTTTCAATCACATCACTGCCCGAGATTCACCTACGCCACAACCTGAGTTGACTGGTTGACCGCTTCACCGCTGGCATCTTCCTCAGCCCATGAACCCCACAATGAACGCTTGCCCCGGATCTTGATCGGTCCTCCGACCGTGTTCGGCCGCTGCTCAACCTGAACCGCATCCTTGGTGGCCAAAACTAAAACTTCGAAGAACATCTTGGTCGCATCAGCCTTGGAAGCCTTCTTCTCCGGGAGCAGATCCTGGAACCGGACCGCCTTCTTCTGTTCAGCATCGCCAAGGCAGTCACGCAAGACATGAACTGCACGTTTCGTGCCCACTGACACGAGGCTGGTGTCGACAGGCTCGATAGTGTCATCGATGTCTTCCAAAGGCTGGTGGATTCCTTCGTCATCAGTGAGGCGGAACTGGTCTTCTTCGTCACCAGGAAATTCGATCTCAGAGCGCTGATGCAAAGTCGAGTCAAGACCAATACCCTCGTCAACTGGCACTATCGCCTCTTCCTCACCAATTTCCAACGCAGGTGTTTTTGCGGCGGTTACGTCCATATCAGAGATGCCACTGTCGCGCTTGCGTTTCAGCTCACCCGCCTTCTTAATGGTGTCAAAAGAAAGTAAGTCACGGATCTCAGGTGCCCAACCACGTCCGCGGCCGGTACCCATCACGTTCGAAACAAAGTCACCGTTCTGCTGCATGTTCATGAGGGTGAGAAGGACAGGGTCCCTGGGCAGGAAAGAGGATGGTTTTAAAGTTTCAGGAAGACGTTCTTGTTGAAATGTGAAGTACGAGCTTCCTTTGTACTCCACCTGGTCGTCAAGCTCAATGGTGGGAAGCTGCTTCCGCCGTTTGGCGCGTTGAGCATGCTGAATGGCAGCTTCGTCCTCATCTTCCAGTTCATGCTGGAATTCCTCATGGTCCGGATTCAGCCGCTCCAACATGTCTTCCGAGGCCTCTGTCAGAGTACTCTCACGCTCGAATCGGTTATCCTCCCCATCTGCGACATTGTTCTCTGCACCGTCATTCGCAGCATCTGCAACCACAGTGTCATCCATACCGAAATCCATTGCATCATCCACAGGCGGAAGATGATCTTCCTCCCCAAGATCCATCTTGTCCAACGGAGCATCGTCTTCACCAAGGTCTAGAGGTAGATCGTCGACGTCGTTGAACTTTCCGGCATCACTGAAAAGATCCTCCTCCATAGGGCGCGGGGCGGGGGCGTCTCGGCCCATTTCAATGCTGAAATCGCGGCCCAAAGCGCTCTCGTCCGGTCCAAAGGGTTCCTGAGAAGCAGAGCGCCGGAGTCCAGTCTCCGGAAATAGTTGGCTTCCAAAATCCATCGATGAGCCCGGACGCTTCCCTTCGGGTTCCAGGGCAAGAGGTTGAGGCAAAAGCAGAGACGAATCCAGATTCATAAACAGGTCAGATTCAGTGAGGACGTCGGGCAAAGTGATGCCGCCCGGGGCGACCACAGCACTTGTTGTGAGGTCGTTGTTGTTTGTGAGACGAAATGCCTATATCGACTTCGTTAGTGGAGGCTTTTGCAGATCGGCCATGATACGATGGGAGTTTACCATCTTGATTTTCATCAAAGCTTCGTTGCAATCATCAAGCAGGTAGCGCGCTTTCCTGCTGTAGATCCGGACAACACCGAGCAGCAGCTGACCACTCAATCGCAAAGCCATGGGGGCTTGGCCTTGGTCTACGATCGCATTGACGCTGCTCTCAATATCCGACTGCAAAATATGCGACTTCGACAGTTTGCGCTCGAGGTTGGCCGAAAGCCAGACGCGGGCCAGCGGCCCAGTCTTAGAGAGCAGGGTCTCCGAATAGAACATGATGGCGAAACGATTTTATATGTAGATTGATCAACCAATGAGTCCAATGACGAATAACCTCCAAAACAATCCAAGCGATGCCCGCCGAGTGCGGGTGGTTCGTGGTGAGGTCCCTCCAAGGAAATGTGGGTGACGCGACGAGAGCCTAGAAAACAAACGGTCGGCTGGGTCGCT
Organism: Aspergillus egyptiacus; assembly: GCA_025688805.1. Lineage (NCBI taxonomy): Eukaryota > Fungi > Ascomycota > Eurotiomycetes > Eurotiales > Aspergillaceae > Aspergillus > Aspergillus egyptiacus. The sequence continues at coordinate 20,091 of MU628617.1, forward strand.
TTAACGATGGAGGTAAGTATCGAAAGTCGATACAAAAAGACACTCAGATCAACTGGAATAACATGTAATATTCCGCCGCAGAGGTTGCGATTGAAGGTAACGCCGGAAGCGCCCACAGTGCAGAGGAATGACCAGAGGGGCAGTCTGAAAAGGGAGGAGGCTGGAGGAATTCAAGCCGGAGGTCCAAGTGGGTGGGTTGCTTAGGCGCGTCGCTCCGGCAGCCTGGTGAACAGTCAAGTTCCAATTACTATTGTCAAAGGTCACGGGTGGCTGGGCATGAGCTATGCTATTACGTAAGTGGTATAAGTCACCTGCTTTGTGAATACGCTAGCCTCAACGGGTAAACATCTTGAGGCGCGCCCTTCCCGTTCGTCGTGACTTCGTCAGCTAGAGTCAATTAGTACGTAACTAGACTGGGCACTGGCTGAAGGCCAACATCTGAGCGCTTCCTGATGGAAATTTAAGTTTTGTCAATTTGTCTTTTTCGTGTCGTTTAGCGGCCCTGATTTCCGGAATCATCTCTTTTCTCAAGCCTCTCTCATTGACTCGTCGTCCTTAACGTCTGCCGTCGGTGATACAGCTGCTGCCAAGTCGCATTTCGAGAACGTGGCTTCTCCCATTTTGTCGCGTACAGCTGTGTGATATTGACGGAAATCCCTTGAAGCCGGTAGAGCCTTCTCGTGAACCCCGAAATTTGCCAGATTTGCGGCCGTACCTCCGTGGGATGGTAACAGTGGATTTACCATTATATCCAGTCCCCTAATCGAAGCATGAGAAATGTCAAAGTCCGCTACGCCTGCGCTACCTTTTTATAATGCCCAGACTTCTGTTTCAAAGTCTCCGTCAACAGAGCCTGCAGAGGTGCGCTCAAATATAGCGCCTTCAGTGAGTGATCAAATCCCGTAATTCAGTTTTCCGTCACTTGTGGCTGCGCCTAAATCAGAAGCTGATTGAGAGCTTTCCAGGCGTCGACCTCCACGTACTCGCAGTTAGATCCTCAGGAAACCGCAGACCGGCTTTTGACCTCCCTCACCCACGGCCTCACCCCGGCGGAGGCGGAAATACGATTCATACGGGATGGCCCGAACGAACTACCACATGAGGATCCTGAGCCGCTATGGCTACGATTCCTCAAACAGTTCAAGGAGACACTGATCCTCCTTCTTCTAGCGTCCGCGGCAATATCGTTTCTCATGGGCAACTACGACGATGCGGTTAGCATTGCTCTCGCTGTGACCATAGTTGTCACGGTTGGTTTTGTCCAAGAATACCGGTCAGAGAAGTCTTTGGAGGCTCTAAACCGTCTAGTCCCGCATCACGCCCACCTGATTCGTGACGTTCCTTTGAATGCTGCTCCGGTTGTTCACCCAATGTCGGCCGTTCCAGACGAGGAAGTTGAGATGCGGGAGCTTCGAAACAAGAGTCCGAGCTCAAGCTCGGTTTCCGCAGCGGTCAAGGCTTCCACCACAGTGCCGGCTGTTGAACTCGTACCGGGAGACTTGGTCTTGTTCACGATTGGAGATCGCATTCCCGCCGACATACGGATCACAGCTGCGACAGATCTAACTATTGATGAATCAAATCTCACCGGCGAGAACGAGCCTGTGATGAAATACCCGGACGCCATCCGCAATCAGAAGCATCTCGGAACGCACTCCCCCAAGATTGTGAGCCCTCCACGATCGCCCTTCTACGACGCTCCAGCCAGCGGCGCAGTCGGTGCAGATATACGCTTGAATGAGCAGCACAACATTGCCTTCATGGGAACGTTGGTCCGCTCCGGTTATGGGCAGGGAATCGTCATCGGCACCGGGGCTAAGACGGAATTCGGCAGCATCTCAGCATCGCTTCAGGAGATCGAGAGTCCGCGCACGCCATTACAATTGTCAATGGATCGGCTTGGTCAGGAACTCAGCTATATATCGTTTGGCGTCATTGCTTTAATCGTTGTTATAGGGTTAGTTCAAGGACGGAAACTTCTGGACATGTTCACCATTGGCGTTTCGCTCGCAGTGGCTGCTATTCCGGAAGGGCTTCCCATTATTGTCACTGTTACGCTGGCCCTCGGTGTACTCCGCATGGCTTCCCGAGGCGCCATCATGCGGCGGCTCCCGAGTGTCGAAACTCTTGGTTCGGTAAACGTCGTCTGCAGCGACAAAACCGGCACGCTTACCCTGAATCATATGACAGTTACCAAAATGTGGCATTTTGACTGCCCCGAGCCATTTGAGGTGCACAACGACATTGCTTCATTGACCCCAGGACCAGCTGCTCGCATTGTTCTTCGAATCGGCAATATCGCCAACAACGCCCGATTATCACGCGTCAACGCCAACTCTCCCGCCAGCGCGTCTTCTGCCGCTGTGTTGTCTTCCACTGACGATGCCGCGTCCGGTTCGCTAAAGAGCAGGTGGGTCGGCCAACCAACCGACGTTGCCGTCCTGGATCTGCTTGATGTCTTTGGTGAGGAGGATGTGAGGGATCTGATTAGCGCTCGGGTCGCTGAAACCCCTTTTAGCTCTGAGCGCAAGTGGATGGGAGTAATCATCGGTAGCGGAGCGCCTGGCGACTCGTCTTCCCTGGCCGGAGGTCCCAGCATGGCTTATATTAAAGGTGCCCTGGAACCAGTTTTGGCACGATGTGATACATACTTAACCAAGGAGGGGCAGGAAGTTATATTGGATGAGCGACGGCGCCAAATCATACGGCAAGCTGCGGAGAAAATGGCATCAGAAGGACTCCGGGTCTTGTCTTTTGCTAGTGGGCCAGTCAGGGAGAGCCGGGGGAGGGCCCTTGGAAGCAGATCCGGCACCCCCTCTTCAAAGATCAGCTCCGGTGACGAAGATGACCGCTACAGCGGATTAGTCTTTGCGGGTTTGGTAGGAATGAATGACCCCCCGCGCAAGGATGTTCACAAGTCAATTCGCCGTCTCATGGCTGGCGGCGTGCGGGTTATCATGATCACAGGAGATGCCGAAACTACCGCCGTTGCGATTGCGAAGAAGCTTGGAATGCCCATCGCAGAGACTCCTGGGTCACAAAATGTCCTCAGCGGGCAGGATATCGACCGGATGAACACTGCCGAGTTATCCCAAGCGTTGTCGTCAGTCTCGGTCTTTGCGCGCACCAGCCCCGATCATAAGATGAAGATTGTGCGCGCTCTGCAGTCCCGCGGGGATGTTGTTGCGATGACCGGGGACGGTGTGAATGATGCCCCTGCGTTGAAGAAGGCAGATATAGGGATTGCAATGGGAAAGCTCGGCACGGACGTCGCGAAGGAAGCAGCGGACATGATTCTCACAGACGACGACTTTTCGACTATCCTCCGCGCCATCGAACAGGGCAAAGGAATCTTCTACAATATTCAGAATTTCATCACGTTCCAGCTCAGCACCAGCGTTGCCGCTCTGAGCCTTGTGTTATTGAGCACGACCCTGGGGTTCAAGAATCCGCTTAACGCTATGCAGATTCTGTGGATCAGTAAGTATCAATATTTTCCACGTTCTGCCTGGTGGCCGCTAACCGTCGATAGATATTCTTATGGATGGCCCGCCTGCGCAATCACTCGGGGTTGAGCCGGTGGATCCGTCGATCATGGGTCGACCTCCTCGGCCGAGGAATGCGAGGGTTCTTACGAAACCGCTCATCCGACGGGTCCTCACGTCAGCCGTGATGATTATGTTGGGTACTCTGATTATCTACATCTACGAAATGGGCGATGACGACGACGTACAGACGGGAAAGCGCTCTCGGGTGGTGACGGCCCACGACACCACGATGACGTTCACGTGCTTTGTGCTCTTCGACATGTTTAACGCGTTAACATGCCGCAGCGAGAGCAAATCCGTTCTCCGGGGAGAGCTTCCCCTCTTTGGGAACAAGATGTTCAACTATGCGGTGCTCGGGTCTCTTGCGGGACAAGCGTGCGTCATCTATCTCCCGTTCCTGCAACGAGTGTTCCAGACCGAGCCATTGAACCTGGCCCATTTGTTCAAGCTGGTGTGCATTTCAAGCACCGTCTTCTGGGTTGACGAGGGCAGGAAATATTATCAGTCGTTACAGCGACGACGCGCGGTGGGGGTTGGCTATAGTGTGAATGTGTAGGACGCTATTTTGTAGAGATGGTTGTACACTGTTGATATTTACACACCTTAATAATAATGAGCAACGGATCCTAAAAATCATCAGGATATTGATAACGGGCAACTCATTTATATTGGACCTCCCGGGGTCTACTAGGTAGTGGTAAGGCCTCGGTCATTCCGACTCGATCTACTTGGTGTTGTATATCTTGCAAAGTGCAGCAAACCTTAGCTTCGACTGGACGTAGCCTATTGCCTTCTTCACCTGCGGCCTCACCACGGGTGGATGGGCTACAAGCAGTGTGTCTCTACCTTGGACAAAGGAGATGTGCATTTATATTTATGAGAAGAATGGCGACGGATGAAATTGCTTAGATGAGGTCATATTATTGTTTCTCGCAGCTTCATGCGTGCTGGGAAGTATCCACCAACTCTCAACCTTACTCGGAGTGACAATCCTTGCAGTCCACCATCCACGTAGCAGCATACTATCTATCAATCTACTTATGAACTTGGGTCCTTAGGTTGACAGGGGGTGGTTGAGGATATACTTGGGTCCTCGCGAATGAGAAGTTTCCATGACACATTGAATCACCCATGCCAAGAGATCATCGAAGCTTTATCGCATACTTCCTGCATCTTATTTCAACTTCTGTAAGTACATCTGGATTCTGGACCGGAGATAGACTGCATGATTATCTATCGAGTCTTTGAATTAACCGAAGGGATTTTCGACCGCTGGCACCTGCATAATCACCCCGCTTTCAAAGGTTGAGCCCGCCTCCCGTCCAGCTTCGACCCTGCAGCTAGGCAGGCTCTAGCCTAGCCGCTGGGTCGAGATACAGGCAGTTCCACAGATCTCGCAAGAGTCTCGTGGGGGTAAAATAACATGGTATTCCCCCCGGAGATCGAGACTGCCATCGACTGAGCCCTCTCTATATATAATAATACGTATGGGTTATTCTTAGGCCCTGCATGGAACCAGACTGATGGGATTGAACCCACGTGGAGTCACGGGAGTGCGGATTATTCGCGGAATTATCTCCACATGAATCTCAGAATCTGATCTGGCTGTAGTTGCCTCTCATCATTGCGGATTTGACTTTTGTTCAAGTGACGACGAGGAAGAGACCTTCGCTTTGGCTTTGCCAGTTAGATAGTACTAAGGTACTCACCTCAGTGTTGGTAGAGAGTTGAGGTTACCGCCAAGGCAGTGACGGAAATCGGTCACGAGACTCCCTTACTCCCGATCTCCGGCCGTCGACCGTAAGGCTTCGCTTTCAGTGCTTTTCCAAGGTTTGGGCGAGCTCGGGTTTTCCAACCAGTAATTCCTAGTTTTCCCGAGCAAATGCTGAGATCGGGAGATTGAGGAAGGAGGAAACAGGGGTCTTGTTGGCTCTGATTGGGCAGGAAGCTCCTTATCAGCAGCTGGGGCCGGAAGAAGGTTAGCAAAGCATGGTCGACCCACCGTGGCGCAAGGGCCTTATCTTTGCCCTATGATAACGTCCTTGACCCAGAGATCCCTGATAACATGCTGTGCTCAGAGACATTCTCACCTCCGAGATCACCTTCGAAGGCTCTTGGAAGTTTGGGACCGACGGTTCATGGACACAGGAGTTATCAAACTTATCTAGAGAGAACTGATGAGATGCACAGAAGATGCGGAGAAGAGCGATCTTGGAGACACGTATCAGGACGGGGCATAAAGAATAATAGGTATAAAGTAGCAATCCCAGGCGTGAGAGAGGCCAAAAGAGGAGCGGTTTCGGACTCAAAAGCCTGAGGCCTCCGCGGTTTGCCTTTCCATGCCAAGCCGACGTCTGGCTTCAGCCTTCAGGTCTCGAGTTCTCCAGCGAAACTTGGCAGCAAGATGACGGCTGCCCTCCGGTTCCAACTTCCGACATCGAGAAGATGCTTCTTCCTTGGCGAGATGAAACAAACACGGTGCATCAACCATAGATGCCAGACCAATACTACTTGATAGTAACCATGGATCTGGGCTGGCGGCGACGAAAGAGTGATGCCGCTGGCTTGAACTTGAAGTCGACTCCTCGAGTTAAGGCGGGCGACTATCCAGTCTATAGGACCTAACTATCAAGAATCGATCAGCCTAGAATGGAGCCTCTGGAGACCATTTGCATTTTGCAGCTACGAACGTCCCCAGTTAGGTATTATTTTGCCACTCCCTTGCTGGCGAAGAGATTTCAAGGTCCCTTTGCCACAGGGCGAAAGGAGAAAAGAGTCAAGAGACACTCCAGAGAGAATGGAAGGGAAAAAGATATAACTTCGAATATATTAATATTGTTCTTGGGGGAGAAGAGGACTGCCAAATAATCAAGGTAAAAGGTCGTGTGATTTCCTTTATTCCATTCGATTTGAGTTATCATTCATTCTTCTTCTTTTTTGTTCTTCTTACTGGATATTGGATTCCTGGGTTATCATTATTTTCCGCGCCTCCCTCGGCTGCCTGTTCTCCTGCCAGTATTGTTTCGCCTCGTTACACTTTTTTTTTCTATTTTTTTTTTCTTTTCTTTCTTTTTCGTTTCCCCCCTTTCGAACGTCAAATCGGATTGCACATCTGCCTGCAGCAACATCAGCTTCTTTCAGCTCGACTCACTAGCCAGGCAGCGCCTTGCCGAAGCGAATCTTGATCCCTGCGAATCGACAGAGACAGCTTCGGAGCTTCGAGTCTAAAATAATAATACTAATACAGGACAAATTTGGCTATCGTCAAACTCTGGTCCGGGCCCACTCGCCGTCTCCGTCGATCCCAGAATTTGGATTGAGTTTCGATATTAGTGATTCGATTGCTCACTATCTCTTGCTGTACTATCTGCCCAGCATCCCAGTTCCCACTTGCTTATTCCTGCAGAAAACCATTCCCGACTTGGCGGTTCTCTTATATATCTATCCTCTGCACGCCCCGTGGCGCTTTGTTCTCCACACTCAGTGGACGTCCTTTTTCTCAATTCTCCCATTATTGCAGAGAGGAAGCCCCGTTGATCGAGGGCCCAAGGACGCTTCACCTCTTCCAACTTTTTTGTCTTATAGTATCCCACCACTGCAACAATGGCTACTGAAGGCACCGCTCCCTTCACCCCCCAGTACGCCTCGTACAACTGGACGGGCGCTCCCTCAGATTACACCTTGGCCACAAATGGATTGGGCGGAGATTCCAGTACGCGGCACTCTGAATTCGTCAACCCGGAACAGCAACTAATCCAAAATGTATAGGGACGGAGAATTTGAACAAATGGTATCAATCTGGTGACCAGGCCTACATCATTGTGTCCTCCGCCATGGTCATGCTCATGATTCCCGGCCTCGGGTTCCTATACTCCGGTCTCGCTCGCCGCAAGTCCGCCCTCAGTATGATCTGGGCATGCATGGGGTCGATGTGTGTTGTTATATTCCAATGGTACTTCTGGGGTTACTCGCTGGCTTTCTCTCCGTCCGCCACCAATGGTTTTATTGGAAACTTGCGCAACTTCGGTCTGATGAAGGTCCTGGCTGACCCCAGCCCCGGATCTCCCTTGGTTCCAAACCTTCTCTACGCATTCTACCAGGTACTTAGCCGCCCCCCTTTTTATATTCATGCCCTTGTTGACTGCTATATCCAGATGCAATTTTGCGGAGTTACGGCTGCTATCATTATGGGAGCTGTCGCTGAGCGTGGTCGCTTGCTTCCCGCCATGGTTTTCACTTTTGTCTGGGCTACGCTAGTATACTGCCCCATCGCTTGCTGGACGTGGAACGTTAACGGTTGGGCGTTTAACTATGGTGTGCTGGATTATGCTGGTGGTGGTCCCGTCGAAATCTGCTCCGGTCTCACCGCTCTCGCCTACTCCATGGTTCTGGGTCGTCGCCAGGAGCGCATGATGTTGAACTTCCGCCCCCACAACGTTTCCCTCATTCTGCTTGGGACCGTCTTCCTCTGGTTCGGATGGCTTGGATTTAACGGTGGCTCGTCCTTCGGTGCAAACCTGCGCGCTGCCATGGCATGCTGGAACACAAGCCTGACTGCTGCCTTCGCTGCTATTTCCTGGGTGATTCTCGACTGGCGCCTGGCCCGTAAGTGGTCCATGGTTGGTTGGTGCTCTGGTACCATCTCGGGTCTCGTGGCTGCTACTCCTGCTTCTGGATTCCTTCCTCCGTGGGCCAGTGTTGTCCTTGGTATTGTGACTGGTATTATATGCAACTATGCTACTAAGGGTGTGTACCTTTACCTTGACCTGTACTGCCTTGCAACTTTTCTTTCTGACTTAATCTAGTCAAATACTGGATCCGCATCGATGACTCCATGGACGTGTTCGCTGAGCACGGTGTCGCCGGTATTGTCGGTCTCATCTTCAACGCCTTGTTCGCCGATGACGCCGTCGTCGGCCTGGACGGTGTCAACACCGGCTCCGAAATGGGCGGCTGGCTTATCCACAACTGGAAGCAGCTTTACATCCAGATCGCGTTCATCGTCGCCTGCTCGGCCTACTGCTTCGTCGTTTCCGCCATCATCGCCTACGCCATCAACGCCATCCCCGGCCTCAAGCTGCGCGCCTCCGAAGAGGCCGAACTCCTTGGCATGGACGATGATCAGCTTGGTGAATTCGCCTACGACTACGTCGAAGTCCGCCGTGACTACCTCGCCTGGACTCCCCAGAAGCACGAGCAACACGCCGACGGCCACCAGGTCCCGGTGGCCGCCCGCTATGGCATCGGCGAGCACAGCGACATGATGCTAGACGGCCAAGCCCCGGCCGGTGGGTCCAACAGCCGCGGAAGCGAAGTTTCAGGCATCCAAGAGGTCAATGTCAAGGACGAGGCCCAACGGCCGGTTCCCGCCGAGAGCGAGAAAAATGCTCCGCCCTCGTAGTGCATTTCCGAGTTTTCTAGCCTGTTTCTTTTCTTTCCACTTTTTCCTTCGCCATTTCTTGTTAATGCCCGAGATATCCACTTCCGTTTTACCCTTTTTTTTTTTGTACTGACAAGCCCTGGCTGAGCCATTTTCTGCGATACGGATTTTTTTTTGCCGTGGGTATTTCTACTACTACTACCGCCTAATATGTCTAGACCGAGTTTTCAGCAGGCGTTGCTTTCTCTTCCGCTCCTTCCTTTCTTAACACCTATATATGGAGTACGTACCTCAATTTGTATACTGGCGGCGCGCAAATTGGTTCCTGCATGAATTTATGTATTCAATCAAGATCAGTTGTACATAGTAATTATAGAAAAGAAAAGTGGTCATTTCCTAGAGACTACCAGTGGACCGTAAAAGAACAGAGACTACTTCGTTGAAGAGTACCCAAATCAGCAGAACTCTTGCGAAACATCGTCTCTCGAGTCGAATAACGATACTGATGCAAATATATACAGTTCCAAGTAGGTACACACAGTGTACTCCGTTTTACAAAAGAACATGATAAAAAAAATAAAAAAAAGACAACAAGAAAGCAAGACTAACTACCGTCTAACCATCCCCCTAACCCTCCTTCTCTCCTCCGCATTCAACTTATCAAGAACATCAGCTGTCTCACCACCCCTCACAACGTCCTCCCACTCTTCCTCATCCATCCCGATGACAAGGACCATCTGCAGACACCGCCCGAAGGCCTCCCTGTGCCGATACCGACCCGGCGCCCCGGCTCCGGACCCGCCAACATCCACAGCGGCGCTGGCGAGGCCGGCAATGTCGCGCTCGAGCCGGGTTGCGCCGAGGGCGTTGACGCGGCCGTGGTATGCCCAGAGGCGTTTCTCTAGGAGTCGGGCTAGGTAGGCGATTGTTAGGGCTAGTAGGCGGTCGAAGGCAGGTGGGTTGAGGATGCGGCTGAGCGGGAGGAGGAGTTCTGTCCAGGCTGCTGCGAAGCGGGGCCGGACGAGCTCGCGGGGATTATCCGGGTCGTTGGGGTCTTGAGGGGTTGTCGGGGAGTCGGAGTCGATGTCGGAGTGGTAGGTAGTCAGGGGATCGGATTCAGAGGAGGGTTGGTACTCGATGTCGCGGAAGGCATCGGAGAGGATGGGGCGGAGGCGGTGTTTGATGATGTTGTTGAAGACAACCTGGATGCCATCTGTGAGGAGGTCGGTGACTTTTGCTTCAAAGGTGGTAGAGAGGGATGCTAGGGTCTGGTTGACCAGGCTTGCGTCGGACGGGGAGGGGAAGAGGGAGTGGAGCTGGTCGGTTTCTTCAAGCTGACCGTCGGGGCCAGGGATGGACTTTTTGGCCTCGGTGATGTTCTGGATGATACGGCGGATGTAGTCGACTGCTACATCGAGGTTGTTGATTAGGACTAAGAAGGAGATGACGATGTTCTCTGGGGGCGAGGCGCCCTGGTGAGCGGCTCGGGGGTAGCACTCGTCGCGCATCTTGCGCTGCGTCATCCCGATGAAGTCGGAACCAAGTACGCGGGATAGGGTGGGTACGACGCTGGTCACGACTGCAATTTGGGACGTCGCGAGGGACTGCTGCAAGACTTTGTTGACGATGTACATGATATCGTCAACTGCCGACGTGATATGCGGCGGGTCCGCCTTCAATGGCCGTTGCGGGTTCAGAGTCAAGCCAGAAGGTTGCTCATCTAATTGGAAGGCTTTCTCGACAGATCGCCGGAAGAAGAAAGTCGTCATGGTGTTGAATGGAGATATCAGTCTGTCACTAATTTTCTTGGATAGAGCTGCCTGTGCCAAGAACTCAGGCACCCTGAACTTTTGCTCATCGTCGTTGGGCTAAGGCAGAATTAGTTTGATCATATTAAGAAATGGAGGTGCGCATACATTGCATGTTTCAGCTAAGAACCGACAGTAGAGCGACCAGCGCCCCAGCATGATCGTCATCTCATTTAGCAGCCCATCTATCTCCTTCATATCAACCCCTTCGTCCTCTGCCGGTCCTTCGCGGACGGCCGGGGAATTCGAGCGTGGTGTTGAATTACGCTGCGGCGGAAGAAAGCTTTGGACTAGGAATGTATATGCATAAGATTTGACATCCGTAAGTTTGCGGTCAATGTGTCGTTCATCACTCCAGGTGTCGAGTATAATCCCGCCCTGGACATCCGCCTCGAGCTGCAGACGCTCAATTACTCTATTCATCCTGCGCGGACCATAGTGACGCTCCACCAGACCTCCATGACCGTCAATAATCTGTGCAATATGTTCAAAAAGTTTGGTCAGGATATTCGCGTAGAAGAAACCGTCCTGTTGCCCACTCCCGGAATTAAGATTCGAACGTGCCCGGGCAGCAACACCTTGACAAACATAGCGCCCGTACACATCCAAGCCAACCTCGGAGCGCCCGATTAGAGGAAACAGCTTGAAGAAGCGTGTGATCTTGGCCCCGTTGTTCTCTTTAACGGCTTTATCGAACTCACGCAGAAACAGTCCACAGAGTGACTCGGCCGCATTGTCTAGCGTCACGTTTGGCGGATCCGGAACTTCTGCTGTGGGGACCATTTCTGCCGCAAAGGCACCTTGCACAACCTGGGGAGGCACCTGGGATGCCCGATTCAGATAGCTGGCTGCTGTTTCCCAGTCCTGCGGTGCACCCATTGTGCCAGCCACCCCCAAAACACACGCTTTCAATTCCGATACTTGCTCGACCATTTCGAGGGTTGATTTCACTCTGGACTTCTCCAAGTCAAGTCTGCGGACGGCGCTTGAGATGCGATCTGCGGTTGTAGCGGCCCCCGAGAGCATACCATGGCTGATTGCTCGCGTGGTGCTCGTTTGGGAGCCGAGGTGGGCACGGAGGAGGTCCAATCTGCCTAGTTCTCGAGAGAAGTCCTTTTGCGAGGCGACGAGTGCATCTAGACGAGCTGTAACTGCGGCCTCCTGCTCATGAAGGTGGGTCAAGGTAGCTTTGATATCGGCGACGGAGGTGGCATTGTAAATGTCAGAAGGTGAGGAGAGCGGCACCTCTGTGGGGGGCGAGGGAGTTACCGACTGTCCATTGACAACGGTTCGCGTTGGCTTGGACATCCTCCGGCAGCGACTGCAATGGCCACGGAACTAATACATCGACGTGGACGTAATACGAGGAAAGTCGGCGACTTGTTTGTGGTGATGTGGCAGAAGCAAAGGCGGTGGGAGTTGGAGTTGCTGAATCCCCCTGTGAGGAACAAGATCCTCCTCGCCTGCTTGCTGTATACAGAAGTCTATGGCTCCCCTTTTTTTCAGTATTCATGATCGTGCGCTTGTCGTCAACCCGATCGAGTTTGGAATGGGGACAAAATCACATCGACTGATCAAGGCGTATAGAAGCCTGTGATGCCTCAGGCAAATATCAACACGGCAAAATCTAACGTCATACCAGAAAGATACCTATCGGAGCGCTGCTTGTGCCTTGTTGACGATTTGCAGATTTGGCATCCAAGTTGTTGCTACTGCGCACTATAACATAAACCACTACTTTCTCAAATATATTCTTCAAAATCGGTCGCCGCCGCCGAGCTAGGCACCAGCAAACCAGGCCCAAGTCTGGCCGTTTGCCTCGCACCATGGGAAATGAATCGTCTGCGATGGTAGATGAAAACACCCGCCCGTCAGTGCTGGAAGCTCGCACTGTCGAGGCGGTTGCAAAATATATCAAGGAGAAACACGTCCGGCGGATTGTGGTGATGGTACGCTCGAGTCTCTGAACGGCCCCCTCCCCCGCATTTTTCAGCAGCTGATGCTGGCGATTTTCTAGGTTGGCGCCGGCATTAGTACATCGGCCGGTATACCTGATTTCAGATCCCCAGATACCGGGATATACTCCAATCTCATCCATCTGGATCTTCCGGACCCTGAAGCGGTGTTTGATATCAGCTTCTTCAGAAAAAATCCGAAGCCGTTCTACGCTCTGGCGCGGGAGCTAGCCCCGGGGCAATACAGACCTACAATCGCGCACTCATTCGTAAAACTGCTATACGAGAAGGGCCTCCTACTTAAACACTTTACTCAGAATATTGATTGTCTGGAACGCCTGGCGGGCGTGCCTGGTGATATGATTGTTGAAGCACATGGGAGTTTCGCAACACAGCGATGTATCGAGTGTAAAGCGGCGTATCCGGAGGATCTGATGAAGGTGGCGGTCGCAAAAGGCGAGGTACCGTACTGCCTCGAGTGCCGCGGCCTGGTGAAGCCCGATATTGTTTTCTTCGGAGAGGCTTTGCCGGAGTCATTCTTTGACAACCGGACTCTTCCAGAAGAGGCAGACCTGTGCATTGTCATGGGAACTAGTCTCTCGGTACAGCCGTTCGCAAGCCTTCCCTCATTTTGCAAGGACGGCACCCCGCGTGTCCTCATCAACCGGGAGCGAGTCGGGGGTATGGGGTCCCGTCCGGACGATGTCCTCATTCTTGGCGACTGTGACGACGGGGTGCAGAAACTCGCCCGCGCCCTGGGGTGGGAAGAGGAACTGAAGAATCTATGGGAAGAAGCTAACCCTAATAAGAAATCTCGCGAAGAAGAATTAGCGCCTCCAGCGACGCGCGAAGAGCGACTGGAAGAGGAGATCAGCCGGCTGACCGCGGAAGTGGACAAGACGCTGGAACTGTCTGATGCTTACGAGAAACGAGTCCGGCAGCGTTTAGACGGTGAGGCCTGTCTCTCTCCGGAGAGTAATGGGGTCACGGGGCTCGCTCATGTCTTCCCACATTTGGCCCGAAATTAGAGCTATGATGTTACAGTTGCCCGGTGGCGTTGGGAGTTTACTCTGATACTTTAGAGACGATCATACAGCGAGGTATGGGTAGACCAAAGACTAAATTAATGGAGCACGCTTTTTTGATGCGTATCTGGAATCATGCAACAATGGACGGGTCCAGCGCGTTGAATGCCTTTAAAAAGGCCTTTTCATGGGCTTTGTCGTCGAGTTGGATGCTCTCAAGGCACAGAGGAAGGCCAGCGGGGGCAACCTTGACCACGAAATCCTGTGGGACGCTGTTAGTGTCTGCCCATTTCTGTAACAGGTGCTACCACGCATACCAGGTTTTCATTCCAAATGTTGGTAAATCCGACCTGCAAGATATTTCGTAGGTCCCTGTTGAACTGGTCTGCATCCTCGACGAGGTCACCGTACAAGGAGATGCTTGTTATGACGAACTAGCCATGCTCAACATACGCATTGCCTACCTCGGTGCCATGGGGTAAAACAGAATAGGGCCATACCGTGTGATATGCCTGACAAAGGACATATTGAGTTGATTCCTCGCAGGGCTCGGATAGCGGCAGCCAGAGGGTGGATGTGCCCACAGTTGTGGTGAGGTTGTAGGAGGTCACAACGTCCTGGTATTGGCCGTCTATGCTCAGTCTAGGCCTCCAGATTGGGAATGTCGGTGGTCATACAAGAGCACTAATCTGGGCAGTATCCTCGCCCAGACTGTCAAGGAGGATTGAGGTCACCGTGAGACCTAGATCGAGCTGGAGTAAGCGATTCAGAAGGGAGGACTCGACGGTGGCAGTCACAGCGGCCGATAGGGCCAGGATAGAGAGGATGTAAATGTACTTGAGCATGGTGACTGGACAACGATGGTGATGATGATGATCTCGGAGAGAATTGTAGTGGGATTGATCTTATATGAAACTGGAAGTAAGTTCAACCGACTCAATTGCGGTGGCCTGTCCACCGTGACGCATCTCCATCCGTATGTTAATTGAGAGCGCTGAAGCTTAGGAGCAATCGACGAGTGGTTCGGAACTTTCTGGAGAATAATACAAACTCGAGTCAAACTCAAGAAAAGGTGAACTAGTATAGAAGTAGATAGATGGCACTGCAGATAGCGATCGAAATAGTCATGCTTGGCCTTCTGACGGCTCTGATAACCCACTATTGGCTAGACGAATTCATACAAAGAAAACTTAAAAGGAAAGAAAGGGCTAGAACCTAATATCCATTGGCCATGGTGATCAAGCCTAAGTTAAGGTGACGATCCCAAATCATGGACCGGTGAGATTGTGGGGATTTTTAGGAATCGAGGGGCCCTCCAGAGCTCATGAAATCCCCCCCACTCTTTTCTATCCTCTGCAATAATTCCCGTCAACATCACCTGTTCCCCATCAGCTTTCTTTCTCCTCTGCTCTCCTTCTTCTTGCCCTGCGTTGTTGGCTGTAACCTTTACTTCATCCGCTTCCTTTTATTTTAATATCCTCTAATCTTCCCATCAGCCAAAATGGTCGGACATGGCCCCAAACGCCCTCCCTCCCGTCGAGGTACGTCACCGCTCCTGCTCCTCCGAAGCTTTCTCCTTGAGCCAATGGGCTAAATCATGCCACCCAGGTTCGACGACCGACGTGCCCCAGGATCTTTTGGAGCAGATCAAATACTTCGAAGAGATCTTCACCGTCGACCGTACAAAACTAAAGCAGGTGGTTGACCACTTTGTCAAGGAGCTGGAGAAGGGTAAGTGACGTAACTCGGTACAACATCGGAGATGTGAATGTAGCTGATTGAATGGGGCGTTAAGGTCTCAGCGTCGAGGGCGGTAACATTGTAAGACGCCAAAAATGCTGCTTTCGTGATGCGCACTAGCTGATAAGTTCAGCCCATGAACGTCACATGGGTGATGGGATTCCCCGACGGCCAAGAGCAGGGAACCTTCCTGGCCCTCGACATGGGTGGCACCAACCTGCGTGTTTGCGAGATCACCCTAACCGAAGAAAAGGGCGGTTTTGATATCATCCAGTCTAAGTACCGGATGCCAGAGGAACTTAAGACAGGCACCGCGGAGGAGCTGTGGGAATACATTGTCGACTGCGTTGAGCAGTTTATCCAATTCCACCATGAGAATGAGAGTCTTTCGAAACTGCCACTAGGTTTTACATTCTCCTACCCCGCCACCCAAGACTACATCGATCACGGTGTCCTCCAGCGCTGGACCAAGGGCTTCGACATCGACGGAGTGGAGGGTCAGGATGTCGTTCCCCCTCTTGAGAAGGTTTTCAAGGAGAGAGTACGGCGCCGTGCACACCTTGGTTCTGCGAAAGACTAATCCTGCCGCAGGGTCTCCCTATTAAAGTAGCTGCCTTGATCAACGACACAACCGGAACCTTAATTGCCTCATCCTACACTGACCCAGAAATGAGGATTGGTTGTATCTTCGGCACGGGTGTCAACGCGGCGTACATGGAGAATGCCGGTTCCATACCAAAGTTGGCTTACATGAACTTGCCTCCGGACATGCCCGTTGCGATCAACTGCGAATACGGCGCCTTCGACAACGAACATATTGTCCTTCCACTCACCAAGTATGACCACATTATTGACCGCGACTCACCTCGTCCCGGCCAGCAAGCTTTTGAAAAGATGACTGCGGGTTTGTATCTGGGTGAAATCTTCCGACTCGCCTTGGTGGACCTGCTGGACAGCCGCCCCGGCTTGATCTTCAGGGGCCAAGATACTTCCCAGCTCCGAATCCCATATCTGCTCGACTCATCCTTTCTTGCCGCGATTGAGCAGGACCCGTACGAGAACCTTTCGGAGACTGCGGAGCTTGTCCAGAACAAGCTCAAGCTCGAACCGACCCGAGCAGAGCTGGAAATGATGCGCCGCCTTGCGGAGCTTATCGGTACCCGTGCTGCCCGTCTCTCCGCCTGCGGTGTAGCTGCCATTTGTAAAAAGAAAAACATTGAGTCCTGCCATGTTGGAGCCGACGGCTCCGTCTTCACAAAATACCCTTACTTCAAAGCTCGTGGTGCTCAAGCTCTGCGCGAGATTCTTGACTGGGCACCCACTGAGAAGGACAAGGTCATTGTCCAAGCTGCGGAAGATGGATCCGGTGTTGGTGCGGCTCTCATTGCGGCGTTGACCCTGAAGCGTGTCCGCGCCGGAAACTTGGCTGGTATCCGCAACGCCCAGGATATGAAGTCTATTTGTTGATTAAACATACTTCATCCAACGCGCTCCTACTACGAGCGTGCCCCCAACTGGTTAAGTACAATTGTGAATGGTTATCATATTAGAGTACTTACTAGAAAAGAAAGAAATCTAGAATTCTTCGCGACTGCGTGATAAAATTGCTCTTACAGTTGGGATTTGCCCAAATAACTTGATGATTTTCATGTATTCTGTACCTTCGACGAAGGCGCGGGTCAACGTCTTTTTGGTAGGCAACTCCGTCTTCTTATCCGTTGGACGATAAATGATGTTGACTCTGGCAAGGGTTAAACAATGACAAGGCGATAGTTGTCGTAAACTCTACGTGTACTCTCATCAGTCCGGATTTAACCACCCGGGGCCTCCCTGGTATTCTTCGAACTTCCAAGATTGCCCTGGGCAAACAGTTTACTTGTCACTTTCTTATAGACTGGCTGATCATGTTTTCGGTGTCAACTTATAAAAGCTTCTACTCTGCCGTGATAGAATCATCATACCTTCGCCTAGAAGAAACGGTGCTCTTCCAGTCATTCAGATCATTAGTACGGAAGTCAAGGTTGAGACTTTCCAGAGACCTCGACCAGACTCATCTCGGTTACGACTCCATTTGAAGTCTGAACAACAGTCGACTCAGGCGTTCGTGAGCCATGTGTTGTCACTGTCTACCCTACATACATTGGAGCAAAGCCAGCCTCCATTCCAATACGCGTTCCACATGGTTCACTCGGAAGTTTCTGGGATCATGACGGTCGTCCTGACCTTAGTATCTAGATATACTATCGGATCTGTCGGCCGCACTTCCGTTGGTATAGGTCTTCTATACCCCTTCCCCTGTCTGGACTTCCCTATACCCGTCCGTGCTTTGACTGTTAGCTAGGTAGATAACTCCAAAGGAAACTTCTGTCTTTTCGAGAGCGACACTCCATTCGTTTCATCCAAAGAGCCTCATGCATTCAATGAAGCATACGGAGACAGACGAAAGTCCGCTCCGCTAAAGGACATCGCCCCCTGCCGGAGCTGATTTCCAGCCCTAAAGCCAGTATTGGTACCATCACGCCTATGCCAGTCACGTCTCTATTGGTCCGGGATTCTTCGAAAAATATGGACCACAATCCCGGTGAGAGTAACCTGGACTCAAAGCTTTTTATGGCGTCTCCTTGTCATTTCCCTCTCCCCTCGACTGTCCCTCTACGTCCTCTCCGTATTCATCGTCATCGACCGAATAAATCAGACAACGACAACCTCCACACCAAAACACTTATTATTTCAGCAACCATGCAGTCAGCTTTAAACTACGGAAATTTTGCGGGACTGCCCTACGACATCCGCGAGCAGATCTGGTTCGAAGTTGCTCGCAACGGTGTCGAAGCCGGAGAGCAGTTCCCATCGTATGCTTCGAACATCACATCCGCAAGCAAAGATCTCGGCGATGGGATTTCCTCCCTTTTATTCAAAGGAATTCGGTTACTGAACTTCGACATATCTTCAACTTGGACTTCGATCACATGGACACTCACCTACGACGCCGCCAACGGCGCCTACCATCCCTATCGATGGACCGACCAACCACATGGTAATATCTCCTGCACTGAGCCTTTCGACGGCTTTGTGAACTTTCCTTTCAATCTTCTCGACAAGGTTGTGGTGACCATTGAGGCACCACTTGCAAAGGGCCGTTTCCAAGCTCCACCTCTACCTCCAGATCCGGCAGCTCGTGAGCTGGCTCAAGGGTGCTCATCATTCCCCCGTGCAAGTTGGTTCTGAATCTCGAAAGATCAGAGCTGCCGAGATGGACCTTGGAGGATCCGACTGTTACCTGGTTTTTCGACGAGGTGTCTTACCACCATATCCCCATCGGCAAAACGACATACGGTGAAAAGCTCGACCACGACGCATTCGTCATTCCCTTCGGCCAACTTCGCGACACAGTCCCCTATTATGGAGGTCATACCTCCCTCCGGCTCTCCCCACGACTTGATGGACTGGTCAACAATCGACTCGGCACTCGGAACTACCCGTGGACTCGAGTCCACCGACAGCAGCAGCAACCTCGACAACCAGCCAGCCACTTCCGAACACGAACTCCAGCGCCGACAGGCTAGGGACTGGTACCAAGTCTGCTACGATGGCTGGTTCGACGTGGACCTCCACCGATACGAACAGCGGTCTTGCCTTCGGAAGACCGTTATCAAGGCATGGTCTGTTGAAGCACCTACTACCAACGCCTCGTGTGTATTCGACAACCGGCTTGGATGGATCTTCCGCCACCATGTGAGCGACATCTCGACCATCGATCCGTCCTTCCGCATGTTGACGAACGTACTGCGATGCCTGTTAGGCAACGCCTGCGACATCGACGAACGGCGCCTTTCTCCTCTCACCACCCTCGACGAGGCCCAGGAATATGGGAAGGAATTCGGGGCCCCGCACCCGTGTGCTCTGCTACGGTTGATGTGTGGAGGCGCCGCGAGCAAGATTGTTGGCGGGTGTGAGAGGCCCGGCAGCTATTCGTGTTCCTTGGATATCTCTGTGGCCTGGAGACAGAGGCTGGCTAGAGCTATGGTAAGCTTACCGGATGGGCACTGAAGGTATGTTCTGAGACAAGAAGAAAAAAGAAGACAACCTGAGAATACCTATTGGTAGTGATGTTGGATCTTTGGGGTTTTTTACATTTTTTTCATATTGACCTTTTATATTATCCATGTACGATCCCGACCAGGTTTTTACCAGACACGTAAAAAGCGGCTGGAGGTGTCATCTACTCTAATGGGGGGAATCGATCTGCTTTTGTTAAACATTTTAGTATATAGTATTTCAATCTTGACCTATACCCACCCCCAAGTTGTGGTCTTCATCTGTTCAGGTATTTTTTTTTACTTTTTTGCCATGTAGGGATTTGGGAAATTCATCCATGGATATATATAGTGATGTCTCTTTACTGTATGAAAGTGGAAATGCTGATATTTCACTATAATGGTCACTAACCCAATCATGTCTTCGTGAATTGACAGCTGTCTCCACTTGATTTATTGTACTGGCTTGATTTACTATACTGAAAGTATAAGACGTAAAGCAGTTGGCTTAGAACGCTCACGCTGCAAGGGTAATAGGCAGAGAAGTGCAGCAACGACTTAATTATGTAACCGAGATGTTATGTGGGCAAGATCTATTCGTCCGATTACAGGACATAACTAAAGAAATGTTAGCACAGTTCCATAATAGCCAAATGATACGATGGCTTACCTCCAAGGGTGCTCCTCGTCTCCATATTGGATCGCCTCGATCCAGTTCTTCATCTGGAGAGCAATCTCCCCAGCCTCTTCATTCTCCTTCAGTCCGCAATTCACCAATTTGCCACGGTAGCTGATCGACCGCACAGGGCTGACAATTGCTGCCGTACCGGATCCGAATACCTCGATCAACCTTCCCTCTTCGGCGGCTTCGGCGACCTCTGGCATCCGGATCTTGCGCTCAGAGATTTCCCAGCCTTTGGGAGCGAGTCTCTCTCTCGCGAGGCCCAACACTGAATCTCTAGTGACACCCTCGAGGATGGTTCCGTCGAGAGGAGCGGTCACCAATTCATTCTTCCCCGTCTCTTTGTTCTTGAGCGCGATGAAGAGATTCATTGTACCGACCTCTGTCACATATTCCTCCTCTCCGAAGAGCCACAGGTTCTGCTGGAACCCACGAGATGCCGCCTCCAGTTGAGGAACAATGCAGGGAGCGTAGTTTGCACCCAACTTCTTATCTCCCACACCTCCGGGCCAAGCGCGGACGGCATAGTCTGTGGCTTCTAAAGAGACTGCCTTGAAGCCGGTCGGGTAGTAGGGGCCGACGGGACTTGCGATGACAAAAAGGAGAGCAGAACCAGGTGGGCCGACACCAAGGGTGCTCTGAGTGCCAATCATTGTGGGCCGCAGGTACAAGGAATAGCCACGAGCGCTGCGCGGAAACTGTCAACGACTACTTAGGACGGCGGGGACCACAGAGCGGTTCACTTACTCGGGGATAAATCGGCTGTCGAGCTTGACCAACTTTCCGATCATTTTAGTGAGGGCTTCGCCGTCAAAGGTAGGCAATGCGATCCGCTTAGAAGACTTATTCAAACGCTCCATATTCTTGTCTGGTCGGAACAGCCGAATCTGACCTTTGCTGTCTCTGTATGCCTTCATACCCTCGAAGCATTCGAAGGCATAATGAAAGACGCAAGCGGAGGGATCTAGTTGAAGTTTTTGGTAGGGGACAATCTGGGGAGCATGCCAACCATGCCCTGCGGTCCACTCCGCAGTGAACATATGATCTAAGAGCAATCATTAGCACCTGTACAGCACCTCTGATCATAACACCGAGAGTATCCTTACCAGTGAATGTCTTTCCAAAGACGAGATCCTTCGCAGGAAGCAAATCTTTGGGTGTAGTAGTCCTCGTAATCGTGAGCTTCGAGGCGTCTAGGCGAGCTCCCTCGGAAGAAATTGAAGTCGCACTGAACGTTCTCTGCCATAACTGATTTGCGCGAGGGCTCTGGACCGTTAGCAAACGAGGAGTGGAGGAGCTGAGGAGGGCTCGTCGGCGAGCCAATTGATGGAGTGAGTTCATGGCTGTTGTGAGACTCGAGGTAACTGTGATAGCCCAGTGTCAGAGTCTGGTCGAAGAGATATATATAGAAAGAAAAGCATTATTATTATGGAGCGAGTAACAGCGCTTTAAAACCGAATGTATGACTCCGTCACGGAACGTGGGGACAACTCCGGACAATAATCCATCTCGCTCGGGGTTGAGACGAAATCCGGGGACTAGATACCTCTTTGCTGATTGAGTTGCGCTCAAAGTCCAATTGATTTGGCTTGTGTCCCTTGAGTCACAGCCAAAGGAAAGATAATGAAACGCCAATGCCACACGCGCCCTCCGCAATAATAATGCACAATTGACATCCGGACCTAGTCTAGGTGTCGGTTCGATGTCCGAGATCGGCCCTGAGCGGATAATCGGCAAAACCGGTAGGCGGTGAAATGGGAGCTCTGATCTATGGTGTCCTCTCACGTGATTAGTATTGTGAGCACACCGAGGGCCAACTGTTAGGTAGTTGATAGCGTTCTGAAAATAATAATAATTATATTGAAACCGCAAAGCATCAAAACGAACGTGGTGGACCGCGCTGTGTGGAGACAAATACCAGCTCTCCCCTCGAACTTCCTGCTGGACGTGATCTCTGATATATCTCTGTGTAATGATTATTCAACCGATTTGTTGTCCCCGACTTTCTTGCGATCCGTGTTAGGCTGCGGCCACCCAAAGCATGAACCGTAAAGTTGCACTCTGATTAAACTATGAGACGTTCGGCTTATGGTCGCTGATCTCTAGAGGCTCCCATTGACTCAACAGAATGTTTTCCTCGGCTCTCAAATCCCTAAGCTCGAACATATCGGCGAACTACCAGATTTCCCCGCATCCGACCTTCATTTCAGGCCCTTGGAAGATTCACGATGGGAAAAAGAAGTCCACTGGTACTGCCGCTTCTGTATTCATCTTTGACAAGAAGGCCCTCGATCCTCGCTCTGGCGGGTTAGGAGGTCGTTCCGGTTCCTCGACCAAAAAGCTGCAGGAGGAAGTTGTCGAGCGACTGAAGCGTGAGGCGGGTAACCTCGCCCGTCTTAGGCACCCTTCGGTCCTGCAGGTGCTCGAGCCTGTCGAGGAGACGCGCAATGGCGGACTTATGTTTGTCACCGAGAAGGTCACGGCTTCTCTGGCCGGGCTTCTGCGGGAGAAAGATACTCAGGAAAGCAATGGGAGGATTGGCTCGCGGGCCTCCCGGTATATAGTGGAGGAGTCCGACGGCTCACGGAGGCGAAGGGATCTTGACATTGATGAGTTAGAAATCCAGAAGGGTCTCTTGCAGGTGGCCAAAGGGCTAGAGTTTCTTCATGAATCTGCGGGCTTGGTACATGGCAACTTGAACCCCGAGGCTATTTATATCAACGCAAAATCTGACTGGAAGATTTCGGGCCTAGGCTTTGCGAGTCCTTCAGACTCTGCAGAGTCCAAGTCTACCCTCCCACCTCTTGCTCTATCGGAAGTGCTCTATCAAGAGCCGCGCCTTCCGCCCTCCGTTCAGCTGAACTTGGACTACACCTCGCCTGATTTTGCTATGGACTCTAATGTCAACCCTTCTGCCGACTTGTTCTCCCTTGGACTTATAATTATAGCTCTCTACAACTCGCCACACACCTCTCCTCTAAAGTCACACGGTAGTCTGGACGCGTACAAGCGACTACTCAGTTCCCCATCTACGACTCCATCACAAGGCAATAACTTTCTTTGCTCGGGTACAATTCCAAAAGACGTTCATGTGCATGTACTACCAAGGCTCATAACTAGGAGGGCCGCTCAGCGTCTGTCCGCACGGGAATTCCAGCAGTCACAATACTTCGATAATATCTTAGTCTCAACGATCCGGTTTCTGGAATCGCTACCGGCCAAGAATCCGAATGAAAAATCACAGTTTATGCGTGGGTTGCAACGAGTCCTCCCAGAGTTTCCCGTTTCTGTCCTGGAGAGAAAACTCCTGGGGGCCTTGTTGGATGAGCTCAAAGATCGCGAGCTTCTCCCTCTGATTTTACAAAATGTCTTCGCAATCCTGCAACGGATTCCGAATGCACGCCGTGTCCTTCCCGAGAAAGTCATACCCCAGCTGAAAGACGTCTTTCCGGTTGGCAAGGGCGCCTCTCAAGAGCGTGATTCCAAGAAAGATGCAGGGCTCATGGTGATTCTTGAGAATATTAATGTCCTCACAGAAAACTGCCCTGGGAAGGATTTCAAAGATGGTAAGAACCTTCAGTCTGCGTCATAGCCTGCGCTAACCTTTTGTAGACATTCTTCCCTTGGTCCACCTGGGTATGGATTCAGCAACTCATACGGTTGTGGATGCTGCAATCAAATGCTTGCCTGCGATGCTCCCTGCTCTTGATTTCAGCACGGTAAAGAATGAGGTTTTCCCTCCAATCGCTTCCACATTCAGCCGCACGAGCAGCCTTGCCATCAAAGTACGCTGTCTGGAAGCATTTAGTGTACTTTGTGGTGGTTCTACACACCAAGGAGAATCTATAGGGGACGATTTGTCTGGCATAGTTGAAAAGACGAAACTGCCACCTTCAAAATCGTCTATCCTAGACAAATACACTATACAGGAGAAACTCGTTCCCTCATTAAAGGCAATCAAGACCAAGGAACCCGCTGTTATGATGGCGGCTTTAAATGTGTTCCGACAAATCGGCACAGCTGCGGACTCTGATTTCCTCGCTCTTGAAGTTCTTCCTGTTCTCTGGAGCTTCAGTCTGGGGCCTCTTCTTGACTTACGCCAATTTGGCGAATTCATGGCTTTAATCAAGACCATTTCCTCGAAGATTGAACGAGAGCAAATGAAGAAACTCCAGGAGCTCTCCTCGGGAGAGTCAACGGGGTTTCAGAATGGAACGGCAGCCTCCTCAAAAAGCTCAGGTAACATTGTTTCGTCTGGAAATGAGTCAGTGAGGGATAATTTTGAGCGTCTTGTGCTTGGACGCGGCGCAACAGCGTCGGGTGGCCAGGAAAATGACATCTGGGGTGGCCTAGTTTCAGACACACCAGCTGCACAGACGTCTACTCCACAGACAGCTTCTACAGCCTTCCCACGGTCGTCAACAACAGGGTTTACCCGAGGACAGTCTAGTCTGACGGCACGTTCAATCACTCCTGATTTCAAGCTCAATTCGTTTCCAGCGCTGGAGCCCAGTGCAAAGCAAACTTCTTCCCCGGCGCCAGCCTTTCCAACTCTTCAGCCATCGTCCCCAGATCTCTGGAGCACGTCGTCCACACCCAGCCGCCAGCATCAGCAACTAAGAAGCAGCGGTTCTAATCCTTCCCTCGCTTCGCTCGCCGGCTTGAATCCTTCCAGTGCCACTTCACTCGGGGCAGGCATTCAAACAACTCCCAATTACTCTGCATTCTCTATACCGCCCCCTCCTTCTACACAGTCTCCTAGCACGTTTGCGAGCACCAGCCAGTCGTCGTTGAGTGGAGTTGCTGGGCAATCTTCCCCTTATTTCGGGAATGGGACACTGCAGCCCCAACAAGGAACCCAAAAACAAGGGCTCGACAAATACCAGAGCTTAATATGATGCCGCGGAATGAGCGGATGCCGACTCTCTCCCTCCTCGTTCCCTTTAACCTATGCTTTCGTTTTGCATATGTAGTCTCCCGGGATCTCAAATAGTGTATGTACGTAGTCATTATTCCCCATATATAGTCCGTATCGGTTTAATATGCAATACATAAGAATAATTTTTGAATGTCTACAGGTATAATGGGTCGAGTTGCCGTTTGGAAATCGGCTGTATTTAATCGGACCTAGTCTTAGGTAGCCTGAGGTATTCTTGGTTCTACTTATGGAGTTAAGGTAGTGGACGTGTTTGAAGCCCCCACTTAGAGCTCCTCTTTACGGAGAAGTAGTAGGCTGGATAATCATCTGACGTAGTCCGAGTAAAAGCACTTATCTAGGTAACGAAGTAGCTATTCACTAGACGCAGCTGCACGAAGCATTGCAGGTGATGTTACCTCTAGTGCAGAGAGGGGTTTTCAGGCGCTGCCAGCCCTCTCTCCACCGCCCCTCCGTGTTACTTCGACCCCTCAGTCGTCACTACTGCTTACCCCGACATTCTTCAACACTTGCAAGCATCCCTTCAATCCCTGCTCATCCCCCCTCTGTTTCTGCCCTAGACACCATGGACGCCAATATCAAACAGCATTATCTCGCTGACTCGCCGCCAACGGTTGTCCGCTTGGAGGTGAAGCACCATTTCGACAACCTTAAGGACAAGAACTTACGGAAATATGCGCATTACATTAGTCGGTTCGTTTCCCAGCGCCCGTTC
Source organism: Aspergillus egyptiacus (assembly GCA_025688805.1). NCBI lineage: Eukaryota > Fungi > Ascomycota > Eurotiomycetes > Eurotiales > Aspergillaceae > Aspergillus > Aspergillus egyptiacus. The sequence continues at coordinate 45,917 of MU628617.1, forward strand.
TGAACTGTCCTAACAGCTGAATCTTGGATTTTAGAGCCGCATTCGAAGGCACTCGCGTCACACTCCGTCAAGTCTCGCCCGAGTCAGAGCCTATCTACGACTTGATTCTCACACTGCATCGAGCCTGTGATGGCAATTGGCCTGAGCTTGCTCGAAAAACGAATGTTAGCGACGATCACCTTCGCTTTTTCTTGGAATATTCCGCACAGTTCCTTGGAAACTGTGGTAACTACAAAGGCTTTGGTGATTCCAAGTTCATCCCTCGGTTGCCTGTGGAGGCTTTTGAAGCTCTTGCCTCTATCACCCCAGAGACCAAAGCTGCCTTTGAGAAAGCCAACACAACGGGAGGGGGTATCTATGAAACAAAGGAGCAGTCTTTGATGCACCTTGGTTATCCAGAGGCTGGGCACTTGACTACGTATTATCCTGATTCGCCATCCATCACCAAGGATGAGATCACAGCCATTGGAGATCTATTCGAGCAGAAAGGCATGCCTTTGGAAAACACTCGGCTGCGTAAGACCGCCACGGGAGATTTCGAACTGCTACTCGCCTCGGGCGTCTCAAACCCTCCCGCTCGAGATAGGGACTTGAGAGACATCAGCTCTTTTGACTTGGCTGGGAAGCTCAAGGGGAAAAAAGTGCATCTAGTTTTCGGTGATCACAAAGAGGAGATGGCGAAGATTGCTCATAGCGTGAAGCAGGCGGGCCTTCACGCTGCAAACGAGACTCAGAAGCAGATGATGGATGCCTATGCCCTATCATTCGGTGCGGGTTCAATTGAGGCAATTAAAGAGAGCCAGCGGCTATGGGTAAGGGACCAAAAGCCAGTTCTGGAGACGAATTTAGGATTTGTGGAAACGTACAGAGATCCCCATGGCGTACGGGGAGAGTGGGAGGGATTCATTGCTCTGGTAATTCATCAAGCTGTGATTGGACGATTAATGGAACAAATAATACTAATGTTGACAAATGCAGGTCAATTTGGAGCGTACCCGGGCTTTTGGCAAGCTGGTAGACAGCGCAGAGAGCATGATCCCTAAACTACCGTGGGGCAAAGACTTTGAAAAGGATAAATTTCTCAGTCCTGATTTCACCTCCCTTGAAGTGTTGAGTTTCCAGTCGTCTGGTATTCCCGCTGGTATCAACCTTCCCAACTATGACGACATCCGTCAGAACCTCGGATTTAAAAACGTGTCCCTTGGAAACGTACTCTCGGCAAAAGCCCCCAATGAGCCCATCCCCTTCATTCCGGAGAAGGACCAAGAAGTCTACCGCCGATGCCGTGACCCTGCCTTTGAAGTGCAGGTTGGTATACATGAGCTTCTCGGGCACGGAACTGGCAAGCTGCTCCAGGAAACTGCTCCGAGTGAATACAACTTTGATGTCTCTAACCCTCCGATTAGCCCGGTGACAGGAAAGCCTGTATCGACATGGTATAAACCAGGTCAAACTTGGAGTTCCGTGTTCGGGGCCATTGCTTCTTCATATGAAGAGTGCCGTGCAGAGTGCGTTGCCATGGCTCTCAGCTGTGACTTCAGCATCCTCAAAATCTTCGGCTTTGGAGATGGAACAGAAGATATCTCAAATGAGGCCGGTGATGTCCTGTTTGCTGCATACCTACAGATGGCTCGTGCAGGCCTCGTTGCTCTAGAATTTTGGGATCCTAAGACCAAGAAGTGGGGCCAGGCACACATGCAAGCAAGATACAGCATCTTGCGCACTTTCCTGGATGCTGGCAACGACTTCGTCAAATTGGCATATACCAACGAGGATCTGTCTGACCTCGAAATCCGACTGGACCGCTCCAAGATCCTAACTCATGGACGCCCAGCCGTTGAGAAGTACTTGCAGAAACTACATGTCTACAAGAGCACTGCAGACGTCGAGGCTGGTAAAGCATTGTACGACGATATTACATCAGTTGATGATTGGTGGGGCACCAAAGTCCGAGACATCGTTCTGAAGAACAAGATTCCCCGCAAGGTTTTTGTGCAAGGCAACACTGTCCTAGATGGCGATGAAGTCACTTTTAAGGAATACGAGCCGACGCTTGAGGGTATGATCCAAAGCTTTGTTGAGCGTGGCGTCTAGAGAAGACAGCCCTGAAAGGCTTCTGATAGCAAGGATTACAAGAAGCCCATGTGTAAAATATAGATTTTGGTTGTTACTATCATCACAGCACTCATATTCCCGCTGCGTGACTTTGTCTTACCCATAGCTTGCTTGCACTTGCAGATGCTCCTAGCTCCTTATCAGGAGTATATATCACGTGATCTGCAGTGCCGTCAAAGGGATGCGTGAATGTAAAGCCTGGGTGTTGTCATAGGACTGTATATACCTCTCGAGCAGATCTAAAATAGCCAGAAGCGTCTTGTACTTTGAACTTTCTATTTCTGCAGAGTTAGTTGTAGCATCCTCTCGTGGCACTCGTACAAGCAATTGGCTTCCTCCGGAGTCCGGTGCTCAGGAGCCGCCAATGCCCTTTTAAGCGCTTTCCTGCCATCCTCTCTTTTCCTCTTTCCTCGCCCTTGGCTCACTAATACTATTTCTCGCTGTGGAACAATTCCGTTATCTCTGTCTTGCACCATTTCGATATTCTGGAGTATTAGATTCTCCCTGAATACGCAGTACTTCCTTCGAACTCTCATGTACGGACGGAGTTAGTGGTGGACTCCTGATCGACGAGAACGAGAGTCTGGGTCATATCCGATCAACGGGACGACCCTTTTGGCTAACGTCGGCGACTCGACACCTTTCTTTCTACGCGATTCGCGAACCTCACTGCCGTCGAAAGTCGTCCAAAGTAATCTCGACGCTTTGTCGTGGCCAGCAGACTCTCGTGGCTCGCCTCCCACGGCGCGGCCGCCTCCCCATCACCACCTCACCCACCCCGTGGAGGAAGACGACTCCTATACTGCACCACCGGCCCATTCTCCCTGCTCAGAAGCTTCCTCCGCTAGCTACGCTTCCTCGCGCCCTCCGCCGTTTTCGTCGCTCGCTTTCACTTCGACAGCTGATGCCAATTGTCCGCAACCTGCGACTTTCGCGCCCAGCTGTGCTTGTCCCCCGGCCTTTGGTCCTTTATCCATTGAAGACGAACCCTTAGAGCCAGAACCCTCGTCGGCCTTATCCACGGCCACAAAATCATCATACACTCAGGATCCGAAAGGAGACCCCCCTGGGAAGAGCTCTGACGACGGAGAACCTCCTCCACCATATACAGAAGGATCCAGTCCCATCAACTCGTTCACATACGTTATGGCGGCGGCAGGAGGCGCGTCGAGTATCATTACTCAAGTACAACAGACAGGAGGACCTCCGATAAATACACTTGGTGGTATGTGTATTTAAACCCTACGGTTGGTCACGATCGTGCTGATGGGTTTGCTATCTTAGATGTTAATGGCGACGAGCATATTACTCTCGATCTTCGGTAAATGAATCTCTGGCTTTGAAACTGAGTATTCATTTCTAACGGCTCACAGAGGAACTCGGTTTACGCTTTCTCGGGACGAACTATTGACCCTGCCGGAGTTTGTTCTTCTGTCTCTTTTCCCGAACGGTTTACTTCCGGATGGACATATGAACGGTTTTCATGAAAGCGACGTATATCCCGTTGATGTAAGTGGGCCTTTTCTTC
>MU628618.1:0-49517 GCA_025688805.1 Aspergillus egyptiacus
AAAAAAAAAAAAAAAAAAAAAAAAAAAAAAAAAAAAAAAAAAAAAAAAAAAAAAAAAAAAAAAAAAAAAAAAAAAAAAAAAAAAAAAAAAGGGAAGGGAAGGTGACTATTCCGTAAAAGAAAGAGTATACGACAATGGAAGAAAAAAGGATGAAGTTAATGAAGTCAAGACATGGTCTTCCAACCAGCAAATAACAAGAAAGAAGTGGCAGTGGAAAAGCTCCGCTCAGAAGAGGCACTGCAGGGTAGTTCCATCCGGAAAAAGGCGCTGTGTTGCTGTGTCCATTCACGACGCACAGAGTTTTGAGCCGGACGCAGGTCCGAAAGGGTTGATCCTCCTTTCTGCGACTCGTTTTGGCTCTGGTTCCGGGTTGGATTGTCTCTGTTTTGTCTTGGAGGTGGGGGAAAATAAAAAACGAGGCGAAATAGTAAATACCGGTTGATGTCAGAGCGGCGGGGATTGGAAGATGCAATAGGATGGGTGGGAGGGCTTGGAGACCTAGGGAGGAGCAATAATTTTCAAGAAAGAAAAAGAAACAAGGGAACAAGTGGATGCATCATGCTACGGAGCTATGGATGGTGGTAAGTTGTAACAAAAAGGAAAAGTCAGCAAAAGACAAAAAGCACCTGGAGTCCTGGACCAGTCTCAGCGCTAGCCTAAAGAGACGCCTCGATCGTCTGCACCGGCCCAGAGAAATGGAAGAATAATACCGTAATGGGGGCGGTTGTCTACGGTCAGGGAATCAGGGAGGGAACAACTTGGAAGAAGACGGGAAAAAGAAAGAAAAAAAAGGAAGCCTGATGCCTTCCAATCTGGACTTTGTTGAAAGTCAAGAAATAGACCCATACCGGGTCCAATAAACGACCTCGTTGACCGTCACATTGTAACAACCATCGTGGTAGACTAGTAGTAGTCGTAGTCGTAGTCGTAGTGGTGGTGGTGCTCCCTGAAATACTTTCCTTTTTTGTCTGTGGTGAATGTCTCTCGGGATCCCCTTAACTACTGCTCCCGCCTACACTAGGTACTACCAGAAACTGCTACCTACAGACTGTGCATGGGGTGCTGGGAAGGGGGAAACATGATCCAACTTCCAAGGGGGCCGGAACATTGCTCAGCGGTGGATGGAGCGTGGTAGGAATCGATGATCACCAGTCCAACCAAGCCTCTCAGGCCAAAGGAATCCATGCCTCCCAAACATACTTCCCTCGTCCGGTGTAAACAAGGACGATTGCAGCTTAATAATAATAATAATACACTGAAGTAGTAAGCTGCTGCTGAGGGCGTCTAAGTTCTTGACTGCAAAATGCTCGTCATAGCCTGAGCAACTCCAACAGGAAGCGTGAATGCGTTGGTTGGTCATTTGGTACCAGTTTACTGACTGATACGTAGAAATCTTGGCGGGCACAAAGTGGGCAATTCATCCCAGCAATTGGAACCGAATGAACCTTCATTACATAGCGGTACGAGCCATCATTGACTGTGAACAGCGGTAGTCAACGTCAAAAGTGGTGTAGCGCTTTCGGGAGAAGGCGAGGGTCCGTAATCAATGAAACGGTATTTTACCGTGAGGCTAGGCGTCGTCCATGATCCATCCATCCCATCCTCCGTCATCCATGGGCAAGTTGCAATAATAGTGGCAGAAAAGAATATCAATTTTTAGGCATCGGCGGTCGGACAGCTAGGGAGGAAAACCTTGAACACAAGGTGTGTTATGACCTAGCTGCAACTACATCAGCTGCATGAGAATCTAAAGAGTTAATATATAAGGCCACACATACTGTATAACCAAGCCTATCTATCCACCCCCAAAAGTGAGACCGGAAAGTCAACCTGTGTCTCGTATTATATTAATGTATGCACAATTGTACATACACACACACATGCACGCACACACACGCAAGGTATCCTGTACCAGTGTCTTGAGTCCGGACCGAGCAGCAGATTCAGACAAGGATAGGTGCACAAATCAGATGCTCTGACCATTTTTACCACTTTTCGCATGCGTAAGCAAACTAAATGGCCAACAAGCCAATCGCTGCATCCAACGCGGGCTTGGGAACGGGTCCCATCCTGATTTCTCCCCTGGTCTTGGGTTGCTGGGCGGGGGCCCGGGGGCCACAATGACTGCGCCCTTTGGATTCCGGGCGAAGATTCCAGGTGAGAGCGAGAGTGGGAGGGTGTGGGTTGGGTTGTAGGAGAAAAGGTCACGGTAATAATATGCAATAATTTAGCGTTTGTATTATTATCACCAAGTATTTTTATTGAACCAAAGGCCGGGCTGAGCTGGAGGCTGGATTCTGGAATGACTTCCCTTAGCACCCGCAGCCAACCAGAGTTCCTCTTTCGTCTCTGCGCTGCTTCGGCCGCGATGTTCCGTGTAAACTATCTTAGGTCATCGATTTCTTCACCACCCGCCAGTCCGAGGCAATAATGTCTATCTATATGGATTACGCAGGACTAGTCTCCAGTGCTTTGCAGAGGCTAATCCAAAAGGTTCAACCGGAGATCACAGCAGCGAGAGCCACCTACATAGTTAGCTGACGATGCCGGAGGTGCAGAGAGCTGCTGGTTTTGGTTCTTCGTCCGATAGCACATCAAGCGTTCTGGTCGGCTGGACAGCGGAAGGAATACCTTTATCGTAGCAATGACTGTTTTTGACCTAGCAGGGCCAGGGAGAGTTTCATCTGGAGTTCGACTCTGTTCGAGGCCATCGTTGTTCCGGAATTCTTTGACAGTGCAGGCTGACGTTCTTACTTCTTCGTCCCCATAGAGGAGTCCCTGCCAGTGGCGTAGACGGGATACAGTTCCAGCACAATTTCCTTACAATTTTCTTCGCCGGCCTTGGGATTCCCAGACTGCACCCATTATTGTCCGAAGGCGAGCAAAAAGGATGCCTAGCTGGTCTTGTGGCGCTGTAATGGAGACTGCTCCATCCATCGTTAACAGTCGAGTCGTCATGCTGATGAGTGGACAAAGTGATGCCAACGGGCGTTTTCCGAGGACATCGTACGCTGCGATCAACCAAACACCTCCCACTCTGTACAGGAAATGGAAAGAAACGCGATAAAGGAACCCAGACGCGGTGTTAACTGCTTAACGCGTGCCTGGCCAATTCCGGCTGCATCACGTCTGCATTCGGCGACAGAACGAGTCAACCTGGAATCGAGCAATGACAGGGAACGCAGGGCCGAGCGACCAAATCCTTCCCAGTATTGACGCACCAGCAACCTAACACAGATTATTTTTCTTAAGTGAACGATCCGCTGTCTTCCGCTCCTGCCAAACAGCCGAGAGGACCGGAGTTCTGGATATTCGGTTAACGTTAAACGATCTATGATGAGAGGGGCTTTCAAAGTCAACCATCCAGCCCGGAAAGTGCAGGCAAATACGTACGTATCTACTTGGGTATGGGCTGGGCCTCTGGTGGTTCCCGAGTCAAATAATTATAATAATAATAATAATAATAAAGGAAGACGATGACTACTTACTACAGTACCTTTATTAGGTACTCCGTAGGTACTTCAGACGATGCCTCCAATACGACCTCTTATTCGCCTGCCAGTTGATAAACAGCGGCTGGCGACAACCCCGCTCTCTCGAAATCATCTCGATAATGATCAAATTTAACGGTGGATTGAGGTTGAAATCCAGAGGGTACGGTGTAGTAGTAGGTGAGCCCCAGATAGTCCCAAATACAATCACCCCGGTCTCAGAAGGTGACATGATGAAGTTGTGTGGCGGCCGGTGTGTGAGCTTTTTTCTTTTTCTTTTTCCTCTGTAATTTTGGGCCCGAAGCCTTGCCTTGGTTATGCAAACTTGCTACCCTCAGGCATTATTATTGGAGATCTGAGGTGAAGGTCTTGAAAATCTTGTCTTGACTAGCAAGATTATTCACAAATCCAGAGAGTCATTAGTCTATATTGTCAAGTTTTCTTGATCTTCATGTCTGTTGTTGGGCAAAGGCCCCCTGAACCTCGCTATTTCGCCTCATGTTCACCATGAATTAGCGGGCCTTTGTGATCCCGTTCTGATTGTCTCTGCTTGTGCTACAGTTCTTTTTTTGAAGGCGAGGTTGCTCAGATCTTGCCGGTCAGGGAATAATAACGGGGAACATGGATATCTACCTATTCCCACCGCCGACGATTATTGATTCCAATTTTCTACGGAGAGAGCAACCATGTGATACTTCAGTTCTTCCATCATGAAAATATCCATCAAGGATGAGGCTAGCAGAAACCCATCTGGCCTGGTAGATATCTTAGGCTGATACGCCAATATTCTCGGGGCCTCTGAGCTGGAGGCCAGTCCGAGTCATACTTCCTTTTTGTCCTTGCCTTTGCTACTTCTCCGGCCTGAATGAAGGTGGCCTAACTTGGGAATCTTTGATGCAACTGAACCAACATGAGGGATCGCCGGACGCTTGCCGCTCTTCAGACTTTGTCTGGGAGCAAAAATAGGAGTAATAATATCACCTCTCAATATTATCATCGTCGCATCTCGAGGCGAACTTTTCGAAACGCATATAGTAAATAATAATGGATCTATCAGCCCGATACACTTTCGCGGCTGGGTAATCCCAAGTCCAACGGATCCCACTTGCCCTCCTTCACCCAAGGAGGAAATCCCCGACCAGACTGGACCTCCAGCATGACAAGAAACAGCTGAGGGTATTATTATTACTCAAACGTGGCTTGCTCGTTATTATTTGTGCTGCTGTTCCAGAACACTATAAAAACGAATCTTGGGGACTGTGGAGCGCGAGCGCCACCCATTGGTCAGAAGGACAGTTTCCAATTTATTCAGATTGATTCAGAAAGCTAGCAGTAGTAGCACAGTAGTAGGAGTACCTAGTGCGTGTCAACCACCATCATGGGGGATCCCGAGGTTGCCCATCGTCATCGGATTTTCTTCCAGTCTATGTTATCTGGAACCTTGGCTGGCCGCTTCATCGCGTCGAACGCGCAATACTGGATGGATACCCAAAGTACCTCCGAGGTCACGGCTACTAGAGCCAGATGTGATTAAGCTGACTCAAATGTCTGAGACAAGACGTAATAACTGCAGTTTTAGGCCTGGTTCTGGGACATCCCATGATTTGTATCTCTTGCTGCTTGCATAGGAGATGCATACCTAGGTAAGGTAGTTGTATGTAGTCCCCGCCGTCATCCCGTCCTGTGCTCCTCTCCCGTGCTCAGGCTGTATCCAGGCTACTTCCTACCTCTCCCTTAATCCTCCCCGTCGTTTTCGTGATATGGAGATCGTCCAATGTACCAAGTCAGCCTCAAGGCTAGTTCATTCCTCTATATTGCCCGGCGTATTTCCTTCTGCCCCTCTGTGTAATGTAATTATGACGAATCTGTCCCGCTGCCTACTAAGTAGTACTTACATAGTATCTAGATAGGTACTCTATGATACAGTACTATATCCCTGATCTTTCGAGACCAGCAAGCGAGCCCGCCATTGGTGGTCTGTGTCCCTAGTATTACTGTTGAGCGACGGAGTATACTTCCGTACTTCCATCAGAATTGATGTCGCTGATAATAATAACTGGAACTCGGGAACCGCTCATTAATTTGCTTTTTCCTTAAATGTGTTGGAGCCATTGTTCATTATTATCTGGGTCAAGTCCTAAAACTTGCTGACACTGTGCCCAGGGCAGTCGCCGTTTTGCCACTGAGAGCGCTAAATAATAGGCTGATGATTGGAGTCATGGACTGATCGGCCATCATCCAAAGCTGAAGCTGGCCGTGTCACCGCCACGATTCCCCATTGGAACTCGAAAGTTAACCTGAGGTCCCGCAAGAGCCGGTATTATATTATTTGACTACCTATACGACTACCTTACTGCGTACTAGGATTTGGAGGAGCCTAGGAGGTGATTACTCAGCGCGCACAGAGCCCCCCATCCTCCCTTCTTACTGGCCTCCCGCAACAACGCCCCCAGCGATGCGTTCCCCCAACTCCTGAGAGTCCTGGCTGACCCTGTCGTCACTCTCATATCACTACTGCTACTACTGCTGTGGATAGGACATTATTCCACCCGTCTTTTTCCTCGTCAAAATAGACGCGGTTTCTTGGATGTGAGACTGACTAATTTCTGCTGATCCGAACTTTCTTTACACACACGCTGCCCTCCGTCCCCTATCGTCAATTTCACCTTGGATCCGCTTGTGACCACCTCCGGGTAGGGGGGGAAGGAGCCTGGACGCTGTCTTTTGATCGTCTCATCCGTAGGACCTGACTGACGCTCTTCCATTCGGCAGTCGAAACAAACTTTGGGATACAGCCGGAAGGGCGACGCTGGAGCCTTTCGAGCCGCTTGCAGGTAAAACCGGTCAGCACGCTCATTATCGAACAGCCAGCTTTCTCTTTTTGAGTCGTTTGCACGGTAGACCGCAACCGACTTCCCCTGGAAGGTAAAAATACTCGCAGGCTGAGCGCCCCGACCTCTCCATTCTTACTGGGCCGGTGCATACGATTGACTGCGCTCCATCCTCGCGGAACACCGACGACGTTACTTACCGTTATCCATGGGCTAGTATACCCTGGCTGCCATGGCTTACTACATTATTATTACACAGGAGAAGTCCACTACCACCTTGGCTGATAGGTAATGACCGCCATCGGAGAAATATCCACCCACGCACTTGGTTTACTTTCCAATCTATCTGCGCTGCACGCGGGTAACCATGATTCATACCTTCCACTTGAGCGCCTCGAATGATCGTATCATCAGACAACGTCGAAATTAGGCGTTCGAGGATAATGTCAGGCGATATCAGGAGTACGGTCTTTTCGTTGCTACCTTCCTGCCAGTTACAGCTCCTTGCATTTGTCGAACCCTTGCAAGCGAGGTATCTCAGACCTCCCAGGCATCCTTATGTGCAGGATGCACGGAGGATAAGTACCAGATATCACCACTTCCTGGATTTGCGTTATTCTTGAGGCCCGGCCATCCCTTACCATCCATCCAAGGCAGGGTTGGCACGGTGTTGCTGCGACCAGTAAATCGCCTTCACATATTTTTCCTTGTCGCGCGATTCAATCCGTCTGGTTATCAATTACCCGCCCGCACTCGCCTAGGGGTTGACTTGACTTCAAGGTCCGACAAGGATCGATCTTTCTGTTTAAGTGGCCGATCCTTGCTGCTCCGTCTGATCCACGCTATGGTTGGAATTCGAAGCTGGAGCGCCATATCAGAGAAGCTTGAGGCGCTGTCGTCTATCGATCGTGGTTCCGAGTGACGCTGAGTTTGGCCGCCCTCCTCGTCTAACCAGAATCAAGGCAGAAACTCACGCGGTGGCATGGCGCTCGTCGATATTTGCTCTGTCCAAGGTCTGGCGTTCCTTTGACAAGCAGCTTAATGGTCCGTTTGACGGTCCGTGCAGTAGTCGATCGCAAAGAAAAATTCACAACCCGGGAGAAGAGTAGGAGAGAGCGAGGCTCTCATGAGAGTTTGCCAGTTTCCGGAATCTGCTTCAAACAGTCTGGTAAGTTGATACACATGCATCGCTGAAGCCCTGAGCGCCAAAACTCAAGGGTCACTTTGGTCTTCGCTGCCAACTGTCGGCGGCGAAGCTCGAGCAAACGACGAGCCCTTGCTGCACTAACAGGCATATCAGATAGAAGTCCTGGAGTCGCTCGAAGAGGGCACATTCATCAACCGCACCACCCACAGTAACCGTAAATTTACAACCCACTTTCTTGTAATCTGCATAGCTAGCCTCGGTTGCATAGTCGGAATCGTCAGTTGGTTACTCGCTCTGAAAAAGCCATTTGGATAATGATCCGTTCTCGACCTCGAGGCGAAGTCTCTACGGAGAACTGAGCGGATCCTTCCAGGTTATTCAGGTTACAACCTGGAAGGATGCCGTCTCACCTGCCATTATTTACTCATCTCATAGCCGGTCCTGGGGCCGTTCTGCTGATGTCACCTAGCACAAAGGGGCTGGTACTCGGAGCCGAAACCCGCAGCAAACTGAGCGTTGGACAACTTGCCGACAATCAGAGCAAGTGTAGATGCCGTTGTTACTTTGTCTCACTGGTCGTCATAACCTCTGATCGTCCAAATACGGAGCGGGGAAGTAAAATCCCAAGCTTTGGAGCCTGTCGAGTCGTTGAGAAGTTTCGCCTTGGTCGCCGCGACGTTCCCTCTCTGATGATGCACTTGAATGTAAAAAGAATGTTGAGCTCCTAAACTCCGCCAAGGGGTTCCATAGGTCGACGCGGAGTGACTACTACGTACAATCTACTACGGTGCGTTTTCTTGCTCGGTGGGATGAAGTTGGAAACTCCCGTCGGGAAGACATGGCTGGATCCAAGGGAGTACCAACCAACTTTCTGTCTACCCAGCACTTTTTCTGGTCTTGCTCGCTCTTATCACTACTGCCACATCATCTCAGCGTCGATTCCATCGGTGTATGGCCCATCTGGAGACGCATGACTGCAGACTTACAGACCGAGTGGAGTATTCTAGTCTTTCCTGGCCCGTGGTGGAGAGGAGGGGAATGGAACAGATTTGAGGGAGATTGCAGGCGTGATCACAAGCGACCTTTTTTTAAGAATGGCGCCACATATCTACAGCGTCATCTCCTGCGTTCTAGATACGTATACGCATACGTAGCCCCATGGAGGGGGGCGGGGGGGTGTTTTGGTCCACGAAAATCGGCGATTCCAAAAGGGTCATTCAGCCACCAACTCCATGGCAGAGACGGCCTGATTGCCGACCGCCGACCGGGTTTCTCGTCATGACGACCGTACTACGGAGCACACCGGAGTTAGTAGATAGGTAGTACTTAGTAGATAGTTGGTGGTAAAGGGCACGATTATACTACTGCCTGTATGGATCTGTAGACAATGCAGGGATTTATTTTAAAACACTGCCGGTTAATAAACGCAGTCCCCGTCCTTTTCCAGGCCCTGTCCAGCCCTAACCTGTGCGGCCGCACCGGGCCTTTCTTAAGAGCATCTCAATTGAAAGATAATAAGGCTCTATATCAAAAGCCTTCAGTACATAGGCGTCTGTCAAAAGATATCCGAGAAATATCATCGATGTGCTTTTAGTTTATTTTATTTTATTTTCCGGTTCTGGCTTCTCCCTCCAACTCATGGAGTTAGTTGTGCTTAGTATTAGTAGGTATGATACGTTAACCGACAGGCCTGGTCCAACTAAATGGTCTTCTGTATTAGATATTTCATTTTAGGTGTTTTCTGAACAGAAGAATATTGGCTACTCCCCTCTCCTGGAAATATGTTTATATATATATATATATATATATATACACGCATGTGTATGCCATACCCTTACAACCGCCAAAACAAACCTTCTCCCCTCTCTCAGCAGGACATTATATATTCCCATGACAAGGCTCAGTCCTTCTTTTTACTTAACTCGCTGATATTCCACTTAATCCGTCTATGGCTCTGGTCTCTCCTCATCTAGTACGGTGAAAAAGATATTTCAAAGCCATGCTGTTCTGATGTATGTAGTATGTCCATGCCCCAGGAACTAAGGTAGGTATAGTATGGGCTCCAGCTCTCAAAGGGGGGATTTTTTCTTTAACTCTGATTTGATTTGATACGAAAGCTATTCAGATTCCACTCCACTCCAGTCCAGTTTGGCTTACGTACGGTGTATGAGGTTTTTGCCTTGGGGAGGGAGGCGGCGGAATGAATGGCCTACGTAGGTAGGTAGGTAGATAGATAGGCAAGTATTGTAATTATCCATATGGCTTCGGGATGGGTACCTAGACGTGGATTGGTACTTAAGGTACCGTATGCAGTTATTGCTGGTTGGGTTGGGGTTGGAGTGTGGTATATATATATATATATATGTATGTATATGTACCTGTCTATATATATGTGTGTGTGTGTGTGTGCATGTGTGGCAAAAAGAGAAGAAGTATTTCCTAGCGTCTTCTGATATTGAATCCGCTGTGTAAAAAGACCGCTGGCTCCGTTAGGGTAGTTGTTACCCTAGGCCCTTCAGTAGCATAGAATTTCTGACTACCGAGACGCCGAAGTGGTTTCATTTAATGTTCAGTGGGTGTATGTATATAATGCAGGTTATGTTAAAAGTTGTTGACAGGTTACTAGATCCCTCCTGGTACCCGGTGCTAAAGTCTAAGAGTAGAGTTGATGGGTATGGGAAATGCTTTGATATACATATATATATATGTATATATAAATCCGGATAAGGGTATGGAACAGACTTGAGAGATAAGCAAGTACTATTTTTTTTGGTCAAGTGTTTTGCTTTATGTGCAATATATATTAGTCCTCTCTCTGTGAAGGTGTTAGTTTGAGGCTTGATATATAGCTTATTCTATGGACTGATTATATAGATCTAGCATTGACTGTGTTCAGGATAAGGCATCATACAAGCAAGTGATTATTATGGATGCAGGTATATATATTGTGTAGGTACTTGAATAATGCTAGTGGTGCGTACCAGCTCGTTTTCCTAGTTGGATATCCTTCTCTCAAGTGTCCGCCTTCACCACGTATGAGGCTACACTAGTAGCACGGTCTCTGGGGTTATATTAACCCATGCATGCATCACAAGCAGGGAATCGAGAAAAATTCAAGAAAAACACAGGGTGATACTAAAGAAATAATGCAGATTCTCGCGTATTACCCATGATATTGCGGGAGAGAATGATTGCAAGGGTTGCGCTGAGTAGCTGCTAGGAGATATGCCTGCATGCCATGCCTTGACGATTCGGTCATATCTGAACGGTCCGTCCTGAAAGAGTCCTGGCTAGGAAGTTGTAGCAGCATTAGTCCTGCGAGAATATACGTCATTGGTCGAACATGGCAAGCTCAAGCTGGGATTGATGCACAGCAGCTTATACCTTCAACTCTGTTACCTTAGTAGGATGCCTTTCCACAGAAGAGCCACTGGATTTTGTGGGCTGGCAGGTATGTAGCGGTCGGCTGCCCATATGTAAAACTTGACTGGAGTCCACTGGCTGCATGTCTAAAGCATCATCGAACCAGGCAAGGTGTGTAGAACTTGATCTTATAGGGTAGAAGGCTGGGCCTCACATGAAGCGGCGCAATAATCGAGTCTCGAAGCAGCGAGGAAAAGATTGTCGGTTGGCCTGCACGCTAGGAAAACTGATCGAGGACGTTGGAGAATATACTACCAGAAAGTCTCCCGCGACTCAACCCTGTGCTAGCTGGTTCGATGATAGATCTGCAGTTGGTCACCTGTATACCAGACCTCGGTGATGAGTCGATGCATAAACACCAACCCGTACCTGCTCACCGATGACCATATAGTTCTGGGCAAGGTGAGAAATTAGCATTGGTAAAAGATCGATACGCATGCAGGCGAGATTTCTATATAGACAAGGAGCCTTGCATACCTGGTAAAGTGAGGGTCTTCCTGCATGTGTATCTGGGCTGTATCAGCAGACTTCGGCGTCAAAACTGGCTTTTACCAACCTCAATGATGGTATACATAAGTAGGGAGCGACTGATTCAGGGAAGCGTCTGAAACAACTGCCCATATCTGGTGTGTGCGTGTGACCGGTTGCATTAGATCAAGCAGGTATTTCTTCGCGCTTCCTGCGGCATTATACATCATGACCTTTGCTCGAAAGTGAACATTCTACACTCCTTATCTAGACATTGACAGCCTTGTCTAGCAGTTTCAGGCAGTGATAACAGCCGGAAACTGGTGCCATCATTGCATTGGAGATCGTACTAGTCACGCTGAGCCTCCGCGAGCCTGTGCTGTCAGATACTTACTACACAATTCCTGACATTCCTCACAAGGCGGCCAATTCGGCCTAAGATCTTCTGAGTAGTCAATACCAGGTTGAGGTAACTAAACCGCTCTGAGAGCTGCTGACCGTTACCAACGAGCTTACTGTGGAACACTTCTGTAGATGAGCTTGATCATGACAACAGCCCTGACCACACCCTCTTGGGAGGGTATGGATTGCACTCAGATTTGGTGGTTGCTAATGCACAAGACGGCACAAGGCGACTCAGAGCATGTTCCCAGTTAGATCGAACCGAGACGCTTAACCCAAAGATAGAACTGCTGGGCTGGAAAAAACCGGAGCACTCATGAAGCCACCCGAGTGGATCTCCAGCGTCTTCCCCGGATTTTGACGGTGTGTCTAGCCGAGTTGGTGTTTTGTTTTATTTTTATTTATTTTTCTTTTCTGTGACTGGGACCTGGAACAAGCTGGATGAACTACGACTGGACTGGCGAGTCTCGGAGATGATGCGGGAGATCCCGGCGGAGCCTCGGGAAGGACCGTAAGAAAGCAATACCTCAGCTAGACCCTCGGCATCCCGAAAGAGGAGGCATTAAGCTGATTCCAGAATCCAGATCATCAGATGGATCCATCCACTGAAGAAAATTGGAGAAGGCTTGTTCCCCTCATCTCAGATCTATACTTTGAATACTACTGTGAACATGAGCCTGTTGTTGTATAGTATAGATACTTCTAGAAGCAATGGGTGCAATAAGTGTTCCCAGCTGGAGTCAATTGCGGCCCAACAGTCCAGCTACCAGCACCTGGGTTGCTCACCTATAGAACTTGGTAGTTGACTACTACCAAGTACGAGACAGTTTGAGGCCGGTTAATTTCTCCTCACTGCGAGATATTATCCGCCCCATGGACTCTCCAAATCTCCCCAATTCTTGCTGCGTTTTCCAGTAGTGGATCCTCAGGCATCCACCTGACACAAGAAGAGGAAAAATTCCGTCACTTGAACAATTAATGAATAAGAAGGGGAAAAAAAGACAGAAAAAACCAGAAAAAAGTCTGGACTCGAGCCACACCGACGCGCCCAAAACAGCTTAACAGGTGCCTTTATCGCAGCCCGCCGAATGAAAAATCCTTGATTTCTAGTTTGAAGGATTTTATTATATTATTATTATTATTATCATTGTGAATCATCGTCACTTCTCCCTCCCACTCCTCTTCCTCCTCCCCTCCCTACCTACTCTCACTACTGTCCTGCGCGACTAACAGCCTAACAATGGTTGGAAGCACGCTGGCGATCCGGTCAAAGATGGCCTCTCCATCTGTTCTTCAATTGTCGTCGCTGTCGCGCAGGTCGCTCACGACGCGATCGCAGCTCCAGACTCTTCGCTCGAGCCGTGTCTCTCAGCAGGCTGTCCAGCGCACCGCTCGTCGCACTTACTCTGATGCAGCCCCAAAGCCACGGAAACGATTTAGATTCTTTCGCTGGACCTATCGTTTGACCCTGCTTGCTGGTGTTGGCTTGGCTGGTCAACTCGCTTACAGCATCTACGACCAGCGGACTCCTATCGAGCAGTTCGTTCCTGATCCGAACAAGAAGACCCTCGTGATTCTCGGTATGGACACCTTCTGCGTTTTTGCTCTCAGGTTCTTTTATTTCTCGCATTGATCCGACATGAGCATTGCGCAGGATGTTTTGACTAACCTGAATCTTTTACTTTGCAGGTACTGGTTGGGGCTCCGTTTCTCTCCTCAAGAAGCTCGACACCGAAAACTTTAATGTCGTCGTGATCTCGCCCCGGAACTACTTTCTCTTCACCCCCCTGTTGCCCTCATGCACGACTGGTCAGGTTGAACACCGCTCCATTATGGAGCCTATCCGCAGCATCCTTCGCCATAAGAGAGGTCAGGTGAAATTCTACGAAGCCGAGGCGACCAAGATCGACTACGAGAAGCGCGTTGTGTACATTAGCGATGACTCCGAAATCAAGGGTGATATCTCGCGTACCGAGGTTCCCTTCGACATGCTCGTTGTGGGTGTTGGAGCGGAGAATGCCACTTTCGGTGGGTGCTAGCCTAATTGAACGACGGGAACCCGCTGACTGACAGGGTCACAGGTATTCAGGGTGTCAAGGAGCACTCCTGCTTCCTGAAGGAGGTCGGCGATGCCCAGAGAATTCGCAAGCGCATCATGGACTGCGTCGAGACCGCCATGTTCAAGGACCAACCGGATGAGGAAGTCAAGCGTCTTCTGCATATGGTCGTGGTTGGCGGTGGCCCGACTGGTGTCGAGTTCGCTGGTGAGCTGCAGGATTTCTTCGAAGAGGATTTGAGGAAGTGGGTTCCTGACATCCAGGACCACTTCCGCGTCACTCTTGTGGAAGCTCTGCCCAACGTGCTACCCATGTTCTCCAAGCAGCTGATTGACTACACCGAGTCGACCTTCAAGGAGGAGGCCATCACTATCCGGACTAAGACAATGGTCAAGAACGTTACGGATAAGTACCTCGAAGCGGAAGTCACCAAGCCCGATGGATCTAAGGAGATTGAAACTATCCCTTACGGATTGCTCGTCTGGGCCACTGGTAACGCTCTCCGCCCCATTGTGCGCGACCTCATGGGCCAGCTCCCCGCTCAGAAGAACTCGCGCCGCGGTCTCGCTGTCAATGAATACCTCGTCGTGAACGGCACGGAGAATGTCTGGGCCGTTGGAGATTGCGCCATCACCAACTACGCTCCTACTGCCCAAGTCGCAAGTCAGGAGGGTGCTTTCCTCGCTCGTCTCTTCAACACCATGGCCAAGACCGACAGCATTGAGTCGCAATTGAAGCAGCTCTCCCATGCCCAGGCTGAAGCCAAGGGTGAAGAGGAGCGCAACAGGGTCTTTGACGAAATCCGGGAACTCCAGAAACAATTGCGCAGGACTAAGCAGATTGGTCCCTTCCAGTACTCCCACCAGGGTAGTCTGGCCTACATCGGAAAGGAGCGTGCGGTTGCAGATATCAGCTGGCTGAGCGGCAACATCGCAAGTGGTGGAACTATGACATACCTCTTCTGGCGTAGCGCGTATCTGAGCATGTGCTTCAGCAGTAAGTATCCTGTTTGCTTGTTGATTTCAATGATGACGGGTCTGTTCTAACATTTTCGTCTAGCCCGTAACCGTGTCTTGGTTGCTGTCGACTGGGTCAAGGCCAAGCTATTTGGCCGTGACGTGTCTCGCGAGTAAACTCATCATCCCCACCTTGGAAAATATGCTGGGACCCGTGTACAACACCATTAGATACGCCAGACGTTTTATGATATTCCACAAGCGCGACAGTTGCCCTTTGTTTTCCGATTCCGACTTTTCACCCGTTCCACCTGACGCCCTCTCCACGACCTTTCTCTCCCTGAGCCGAGCATTCCGCGCGGCGTTGATATCCATGACCATAATACGTTGTCATACTCTCTCAGTCATCTTCCTTTAAATAGGAGTTTTGACTTCATGTCACAAAAATTGTCCATTCTTTATTTGTCCACTTGTTTTATTATCTTTATTTTCTTTCTGTTAGCTATTTTCATCATTTTGTTCTCTCTTCCTCGGCTTGTACAATTGATAGACCAGTGTGGGTGTTTCCATAGAGTTTGTTAGAATTCAGGACTTAATTTCCATTTTCCTTTGTTCCAACCAAAAGGACATAACTCCAAGATACTAATTCCTTGACCTTGTTCCGATTAATCCATAGACACCTACCTGAGTTTCCTTACGATGCTACTTATATATATGAATGAGCCTATACACTAGAATGAGAAGACCTAGTGTAAACCCGCCAGCCCCAAGTTACCTACCTTAGTCCTTTCCATAGAATCAAGATAAGGTACTGTAATCCCCTCGGTGTGCCCCCAAAAGAAATGATATCATACTCGCATTTGCCTTCGCCTTCCCCACATCGATGATGAGTTGGTGGTTTTCCCGTCAAGACTAGTACTTACTAACTACGGTAAGGTACATATCTACGTACGTACCTAGTCAGTAGTTAATCCGTCAGTTGTCTCCAATTCTTATTATTCATGTAAGAATCAAGGAATCGTTTAACGAGTCGGGTTGAGAAAGTCGGGGATGGTCCGATCGATCCATCTGAAACGAAAAGCGGATTGGGGCATTCCGTTCCAAAGACCAAAAAAGGTTGAGGCTAGGTAAGGGTTGTTTTTTTTTTTCAATCAAGGGTAGGTTTGCGATTGAACTCGTGCGCTGGAGGCCCTCCGTTACCTCGTTCGCTGTGAGCAACTACGGTAGGTGCTGGGGTGGATGATGGTCAAAGGGGGACTTGGATTGAATGGTTGAGGCTCGTGGTCGCTAGGAATCGTGGGGAGCAGGAGGAGGGATTTTAAGGCTTTTGATCCATGGCCTTTTGTTTCTGATGGCTGCAGAAAGCTTGGTTGTTGCTGTAAGATAATGCTTTCGGCTAATAAGTATACTAGTAATGCAGGTGCCCAGGTCTGCGTACTGGAGCGTGTATAGTAGAACGTATTCGAGATGAAGTTTTTGTCCTTCCGTGCAAAATCTATGTCGTGGGGTAGTACCTAGGCTAGCGCTGGGGGGATAAAAGAAAAGAGGGAAAAGAATTCAAGCAAGGATACGCTGCGATAGATGCCTCATGGGTGGTTGGGTAGGGTGGAAAACCATGAACAAGGTAAGAAGACCTCCTCGACTATGGTATACAGGAGGTCGGGACATCGGAAAACAAGCCGTGAATCATTCATGAGATAAAACAACAGGGAGAGTATGGAGGAGAAATAGAAAGTAGGTTGAACTAGAAAATATTCCACCCGCGGCCCCTCTGCTCCTTTCCTCCTAACGGACGGTCAGGGCCTCGGTGCTTGCTGCGGCCGTCAAGCTGCCGGATGCTTTCGATCTTCTGGAGAGCAAGTTCAAGAAGCTCCTTCTTCTTAATGACGTCCAGATGCTTGCGGATGCGGGGATCCTCGCGTGCGAATCGCTCCACCTCTGCATCTGAGAGGTGGCGGCCTAGTCGCACATCTAGCTCACGAGGGAAGTTGTAGTAGAATTCAGACAGCAGCTCGACGTTGAGGAAGAGCACTGCTGTGGAGGTGAGTTTGTCGGCGACGACGTCCAGGAACACTTCCGGGCAGTAGTATTTGTTCTTCTTGGAGGCGCATTGTTTCGAGCGGACTGCCATAAGTCGCATCTTGAGAATATCGGCACGGTCGCGGAGGAAGGCACCTTCTCGGCCTGTTATAAATATTAGCTTGCGGATCACATAAGGTAAGTATACAATGGACCAACCTCGTGCTAGAAGGGAGGCACTGAATCCTCCCGCACCGCCAGAACCGTCTCCCTCAAGTACGACTTCCCCTTTCCGGACTCTGTCGATGAAGGCCATGACATCCTTGAGCTTCCTCTTTCCGACACCGTCTTCGACGCGTTTCATAGCTGCCTCGCAGGCTTTCAGCTCCTCCTTCAAAGTTTTGCTCACATTCTCCCGCCCCTTGAGCCACTCGGGTTCTTCGACTTCAATCTCAAATTTGTAAGGCTTGATACAGTTCTCGACTTGGTCGCTGGTACTGAAGAATCGCTCATTCAAGATACTGTTGCAAGCATCGCCGATTTGCTTTTGAGCATAAGGGTGAGAGGTGAAAGTAGAATTAGCCACCAGTCGTTCAACGTGTGCTTGAAGTGCGTTTGCGACGACCGTCGTGGCCAATCTGCCAATCCCCAACTTTGTTAGGGACGAGGTTGAGGCGTCAAGTTTACGGTGCCAGTATAGCGACTCCGGGTCGGCCTTGGGAAGATCGCTGAGAGGGTCCAACTCAGCCATCGGCGGCGTCAGATCATCGATTGGTCGGTTCCAGTATCTCTGGGCGAGGATGTCCATTACGCGCTGATCCAGCTCAGCCTTCAGCATCTCCCGGACCTGAGGACGGCCAAAACTTTCCGCGAACGCCTTAAAGGAATGCTTGAAGCTATCTAGGCTTTCGGCCAGGTATGACTCAGCGCTAAGAGGCCGATCATTGTACTGGACCTTGAATTCATATGTCGCTTCCTCCAGCTCTTGACTGATAGCATCCCTAGTACCTGCTAGGCTCGATGCCATCGTTTGTTCAAGAACACTCATTAGCTTTTTCTGGAGCGTCGAGACACCAACCGCTACGCCTGCCTGCGGACCGAATTCAGCTGGATGTGCCGAAAAGTATGCGTTCTCATTTCGAAGGATTGCGCTCGTAATGTTGCCACTTCCTCTGGAGAATAGTGCAGTAGTCTGTGGGATTCGAGACACAACTCCAACATATCCGAGTCGTAGAGGGTATTTCTTATCTGAAAGGATACTGAGGCCTCGATCCGGGTCCACAAGGTCCATCTTTGTGATGACGCCGATTGTTCGTTCACCTCTTGGATCGACCCTGCGACTAGCCCGTAGGGCAGTGGAGTTGGCCAAGTCAACATCTGCTGCGGAGATAGCGAGAATGACGTTCGGTGGCTGAATGTACTTGTCACAAAGATCGGAGATCTTCTGTTTCAGCTCGGGTGGCTGGTCATGTCCCGAAACCTGAATGTAACCCGGAAGGTCGATAAGAGAGAGGTCGGGGACGTTTGGCGAGTAGATCATGAGCTGGATCGGGTCGTCCGAGACACAGTCCCTTTCAGGGACGGCCAGATTAAGGTCCGTTAATGTTCGTTGGATCTGTGAGAAGTCGGTGATTTTCCCAAGTCCAAGCGCAGGGAACTCGCCGTACTCTGCCTGAGAATTCGGCGTGTTGACGAGTGTAAGCTCGATGGGACGTCGGGTAACCATATTCGAACCTTTCGGGAGGAACTCGTGCCCGACTATGGCCTCGAGAACGGAGCTTTTACCGCTGGACTGAGAGCCAATGACCACGATGGAAGGAAGAGTCAAAGAGCCAGACTGCCCAACGGTTTGAAGGATATTTCGGATTTCAATCATCTTCCGAGTGAGAACCATCATCTGCTCGTTCTCCGCAGCACTCCGAGCCTCTGAGTCTTCGTCCGACTGCCCAAACACAGAGCCAACAGCAGCTCCCGCGGCCGCCGTACCTGCTCTGCCCTCCTTTGGCGACTGCCCGCCGCCACCAGATGATCCATCGCCCTGCGAGTCCTCGTCGAGACGTAATATTTTATGCAGCCAATCCGGAACCTCGATATCCTCCGTAGTCCTCTGCCAACCCCGCTGTGTCTGCTCAGCGACGTTCTGCAGTCCTTGAAACAATTCCGACGCGGTATCACCGGCCGTCTCACTCGCACGTTTGAAGATGTCTATTGCATAGTTCCCCGCCTCTATTCATTGAGAGCTATATTAGCTGACCCGAAAGCTCCATTGCGGGGTAGGTAATCAATCACATACGCGTAGCTTGATACTGAAAATAAGCAAACCCAGCAACCATAGCTCCCCCAAACATCGCCGGAACTTTCGCAAGCTTCAACGCAAGCTTCGGAAGAATCCGAGCGAAGGATATCGCCCGCACAGCGGGCACATTGTTATGAATCGCATTTGCACCGACGGGCCAGGCCCGGCCACGCAGTGCCGCACCGCTCTCAGCTCGTAAAAGGCCACCGGTCCTCGCACCGGCATTATGGAGATGGCGAGCTAGAAGACCGTTCCGCAACAGCGGAACAAGACGATGGGAGAGGATCCTCCCACTCATGGCTGCCGAAGACTCATGTACATCTGACGAATCTGGAAGAGTAGTATTCTGTCATCTCCGGGCAAACTGCCGCGGTTGTTAAGGAGATGGCTGATCCTGAAGCGAGACGATGATACCTAGGTAAATAATGATTAAGGAAACGTTCGACATCATTATTGTCGGTGTCTTGTGGGGGCAGAGACGGGATCCCGTGACCTGCACTAGTGGCCGCTGAGCTGGCCGTATAAACTGGGGTGAGTCACGTGCGGTATGGATTGACGTGATCATTGTCAGGACAAAAGCAAACAAGGGTGTAAATCTTTCTCTTTTTCTATTGTATCCTTGAAAGATTGATTTGTATCTATTGATTGGGAGCTCTTTAAACGAATTTGGAGTGCATGTTCGAGGCCTGGCTGCCCCGAGCCCGCAGAACTACTACCTAGTGTTCTTGGTGTTCACCGTTTGTGACCGCCGAATTGCATAGTAAGGCGACTACACAGCAATTCGTCTCCCACTGTTTGCATTTTTATCTTTATATGCCGTGCGGATATTTTATGCTTAGGTTGAAGATATACAGCAAAATATGTGTCGTTTTCTAGTACGTCCATCAAGCCTATGAGCGGACCAAGTATCTGACTCACTCCTTAGGTATACAAGGGCAGACATGAAATCCGCCTCAGCAAGTTGATCACAGAGCCCAGCCATTCCATTCTCACGCAGTCATATGACTCCCGACTGAGACTAGTAAGCCGCAGCTAAATTCCACGAAGCAAGCTATCTAACTAAAGAACCAGGACAACCGCCGCCCCGTCAACGGCGACGGCTTCGGCGTCGGCTTCTACACCGACCCGAAACTCGGCCCAGAGCCCTGTATCTTCACATCCACCCTCCCAGCCTGGAACTGCGAGAACCTCGAGCGCCTTGCGTCCAAGACGTGTTCAAATCTCATCTTCGCACATGTCCGCGCAACAACAGAGGGAACCCTTTCCGACACAAACTGCCACCCCTTTCAGCATAACACGCTGATGTGGATGCACAACGGCGGTATCGGCGGCTGGCAGTACATCAAGCGCACGCTTGCTGACTCCCTCGCCGACAAGTGGTATCTTGGCGTCAAGGGCGGCACGGACAGCGAGTGGGCGTTTGCGCTCTTTCTTGACCTGCTGGCGAAGGAGGGCGTTGATCCGAGTTGCGACCCCGGCCCAGAGGGCTTCGGACAGGCGCTGTTGCGCCGGGTGATGGTGAAGACGATTGCGAAGATCAATGAGTTTATTGCAGATATTCCGAAACGGCATGGGATCCAGGATGTGGAGACGCGCAGCTTGCTGAACTTTGCAGTTACGGATGGGCATACGGTGGTTTGTACACGGTATATTAGCAGCAAGACGGATGAGCCGGCGAGTTTGTACTTTTCGTCTGGAACAAAGTGGAAAGAGGGGAAGGTTAAGGGGCATTTCAAGATGGAGCGGCATGACAAGGGGGCCGATATTGTTTTGGTGGCTAGTGAGCCCATTACTTTCGAGAGACGTATGTTTTTTTTCCCTTCCTCTCTTTGCCCGGGACATGTCGATGAATGCTAACTTTTCATAGATAACTGGGTCTCCGTTCCGGCCAACTCAATCGTCACAATACACAAGCAGACCGTCCTCTTACATCCGATCATGGATGAGTTCTACAGCGAAGACTTGAACCATGATCGTTCCTCGTGCTATGCCGTTTCCAAGGGTCTTGTCAGCACGGCTCCAGGGACCACAGTGTCACCGTCCGGGGCGAATACACTCGGCACGCCGGATGCCAGAGTCAGTGGCCCTGGGCTAGAGGTAAACGAGGCGACTGGGGGAATACCCAAGAGCCAGCTTGAAGCTACAAACCAATGTGCGCTGTCACACTAGTTCAGGGGACGTCTCGGCAGTATGAAAGCTTATAGAGCCCATGGCGTCAGTGGCGTTGGAGTTAGTATACCTGGGCGTACGGCGTTAGCGTATGAACTATTTTAGAATCAAGACATATGCTGGCATTAACTAGACTTAGATCAAGTTTGACAGCTAGTAATTATGTGTCATCTCCCGTTATATTAGCATGTTTAAAGTATTTCATGCCCACCCAAGCAACAACGACCCACACCCATGACATGACCGCTGTCAATATGATAAGCGCAGGATAATACCCGACGATGGGAAGGGTGGGATCATCCTCTAACTCGGGAGGCGCGTAAGGGGTCTCTCCGACATCCCACGCCCAACTCCAAACACCAAAACAACTTCCCATCCCTACAACGAAAACTAACCAGGTAACGATTAAAATTATCCATCCCCACCATTCCGTTTCCGAATAGTCCCACCCTATCATCTCCTGGCTGCCAGTGATGTCAATCGCGTGAGTTGCGAGGGGAGACTTCGCGCGATGAGTAGCTCTATACTTCTGATCCGCCTTCAATGAATAGTAGGAGTCCGTGCTCGACCCAGGCGTCGAGAGATGTAAGCCAGCCCCGCCACTGTTGCTCGATGCATTAGAGGAGTTATGAAATGCGGTCGTCAGAGCACCGAGAGCCCTTCTTGGAGGGTATGCAGAGAGATCATCATCGTCGGTAGTGTTGTCTCCGCCGAGTAGACTTTCTTTGGATCGAATGGATTGGATATGTTGTGAAGACGACGCAGGACTATTCCGAGACTGTGGTGCGTCCATCAAGGTCCAGGATGAGTTTTCTGCTCCGTGGCTACCCATGAACCCATTATTCGGCAAAACCGGATCGGCAAAAGATCGTACTCGCGTATGGGTCGGTATGGGCGGCGGGTGAGGCTGCTGCTGTTGCGCTTGCGGCTTGATCTGATTTTGGCCAAGATCCACGGGGGCTCTACTAGCCTTCTTATCGCGGGAATCGAATCGTGTCCCCAGCAAAGCTGTCTTCCTCAACGAGCCTCTCCTCCTACGTGTTCTTCTATGTTGCAGGGTGGTAGGGTTCGCTCGTCCTCCTCTCAAACCAGAACCGAGATCGTCACGGTCGTCATCTGCATCGAGGCCGGAGTGTCCTTGATCCGAGGGATTCTGGTTGGCTTGCATCATGCGCAGGAACGAAAGTTTCGATAGCAATGAGCCTGAGGAGCTGCGCTTGTGTCCGCTGCTCGCGCTTTCAGAGCGCGCTCGCCCTGGAAGCGCTTGTTCATTTCCAGAAGACGGTGCGGCAGCCTTGTTGTCAATTGCATCTTCCATTGACCAGGTGGCCTTGAAAAGTGTCCGTTAGCCCATCCACATGTATGTTTGTAGGTATGGAAAAAGTTGGGTAGCGCCAGGAGTATCGAGTCTTGATGATGTTCGTCAGGGGCGAGTCGGGGAGAGACCCGGAGGCGGTCGCAGATTAACCTTCTACGTATCGACTCGGGAGACGTCCCAGGGTCCCGACTCCCAAGGTTCCTCCCCGCAACTTCCCCACGACAAAGAAATGTCTTTGAAGTCGGCTCAAATGCCGCAAAACAAACACGGAGAGGCTTTGCGAATGGTGACATCATGCTCTTCATGATGATTCTGTATTGGATTTAAACAGACTCGGGAGGCTTCCCCTAAAATGGGGATGGAACTCCTGGGATATGATTAGGAGCCTAGGCAGAAGGCCATGGAAAACTCTAATGGTATGGCGAATAGCAAAGTAGCAAAATAGCAAAATTTCCGGACACGAGTTGAAGTTTTGCCATAAGTTGGAAGGAAAATTCAAGAGCCCAAGAAGGGCTGTTAAAATGAGAAAAGAGAGCGCTAAGAATCTTCAGGCGACCAGAGAGGAATAGCAGTTTCCAAGGCCACTTGCACATACGAAAGAGATACGATACAAATTCGGAGACAGTTTAATCAGATATAGGGGGTCCAAAACGGGCTCAACCACGGTGTGAAACAGAAAGTACTTTTAGTTGATTCCGCAGGACGCTTGAATCCGAAGCCCAAGAAGCTTAGCTCTGATCGAAGGGGTACAGTATCGTTCAAAGAAAGAGCAGAGGAAAATTGTCACAACAAAGTGGACTTGGGGTATTGGTGCACGAGAACACACAAACGTCATTCGAGAAAACAAGGCAATTCGAGAATGGGATATGGCGCTAGGAGATCCAGTCGGCAATCATCAAGAAGCACAAACACGGACAAGAAAAGAAGACTCAATTTGCAGCAGTGGTCGAAGAATGGAACAATTAAAATGAGGGTGAAGGGAATAAAGCGAAGTGGCCACTACCGATCAATGAGAATTCGGCAGGAAACTATTCATGATCACCGCGGACGAATTGTCGAAGGGACTATGCTTGATAGCCGCCGAAACCATTTCCAAAATTGGCGTTATTCTGCGGGTTCCAAGAATTGGGCGTGGCTTGTCCACGACCGTAACCGGCATTGCCTGGTAACTGGCCGTAGCCCTGTTGAGCCATGCCTGGCTGCTCCCAGCCCCTTCCAGCGGGTGCTGGGCCTAAGCACAACATACCTGTTTAGCTATGAACCCAACAAGAGGGGTAAAGGGGGAAACAGCAATTACCTTGAGGAGTCATAGGACCCCCAGGGCCACCATATTGAGGGAAATACGGACCTGCGTTGGAATTGAAGGGTGAGTTGGCCTGCTGGCTAGAGAAGTTATCGAATTGGCCCGTTGGCGGACGATCTTTACCCCACTGCTAGCGGTTAGTAACAGAAGCAGATGTTGATAGAGAGAGTAAGCGTACGCTGCACTTCAGTGGGCGGCCGTTGACATTGTAACCATTCAGCTGGCAAATAGCCATAGCAGCATTTTCATGGCCGTCCATCTTAATGAATGCAAAACCGCGGTCTGCTTGCATACGTGTCTCGACCACGTAGCCGAAGTTCTGGAAGAGGGGGACAATGTCGTTCTGCGTCGTGTAAGGGGTGAGATTTCCAACATAGCATGTGGTCTGCCACTGCGGGGTTTGCTGGACAACCATGTCGTAACTCTGGATGCCGTGAGTGGGGAAGTGATGATGACCAAATGGGGTTGTTGGTGTCATGCCCATTGCCGCCATTGCCTGTTGCTGGGAGATTGAAGGCTGCCCCTTTTGATTAGCCCAGTTGCAGCGGATGGCACGAGAACCTAGCCATTCGCCGTCCATCGAGGTCAAGGCCTTATCAGCATCCGCGCGTTCACGGAAGGCGACAAAACCATAACCGCGAGAGCGACCCGTCTTCATGTCCCACATCACGCGCGCCTCGGAGACTGAACCAAAGGCGGAGAATGCCTGCAACAGCACTTCATCGT
Source organism: Aspergillus egyptiacus (assembly GCA_025688805.1). NCBI lineage: Eukaryota > Fungi > Ascomycota > Eurotiomycetes > Eurotiales > Aspergillaceae > Aspergillus > Aspergillus egyptiacus. Next base: position 24,607 of record MU628618.1, read on the forward strand.
TGACTTCGTTGCTCAGATCGCCGACGAAAATGTGGAAATGGTTCGAAGTGTCCTCCTTGCTCGCAGTGTTCGACTGGTACGCCCAGTTCACGCGAATCTCCTAGAGCAGGTATCAGAATCGATCCAACTCGGGGTAAGAATGGATGGGGTAGAGAGCTTTGCGCATACCGACTGATGAATTCGACGTCCGTTTAGCGTCTGCATAGCCCTCTCGGCAGCTCCGGGGTCGTCAAATTCGACGAAGCCGTAGTTGTATCCTTTGCTATTGAACTGCTGTTTTTGATTAGTACGTTTCCCTTCGGGGCTGGGTGCTACGCCCAACACGTGGAGGAACTCACGTTCTTGTCGGGAATGATCTTGACACTGACAACATGGCCAGTGGTCTCGAAGATTTGTCTGAGTATATCTTCCGTCACCCGCGGGTCAAGACCACCAACGTAGAGAGCCCTCTTGTTTGGCTCAGGGGCTGCACGACGCACATATCCTCCAGCGCTGGTCGGAGACACCATACTGCCGGACATCGGAGAAGTTATAGCGGTCGGAATGGGGTTGGTGTTCTGGGGAATCACCACAGGAGGACGAGGCGGCGGAGGCATGTGGGAGGGATTGGTTTGACCGTTCCCCTGAGACGCATCGTACTGTTGGTTCGAGGCAGTAGTCGGGGCTTGTGGCGGCGGGTGAGAGGGAGCAGTCGAAGCAGACACGTTATCGGCCATTGTTGCTGAAAGAACACAGGTTTGCAATGTACAAAGCTTGATAGAATTCACAGAATTAGTGCACAAGGAAGAAGGCGATAGCAGCCCTTGAGTAGGCAATGGAAGGTGAAATGACAGTCGCTTGTGACGGGACGATGCAGGGTGTTACGCTGTGATTGATCGGTGGTGCTCGAAGGCGGAAAAAAGCGACGCGGGGATGGATTGATGGAGGCACCCAAGGACAGGAACAGAAAGAGGAGCGATGAAGGGGATGGTAAGGTAGGAGAAAGACAAGAAATGACGAGGGTGAGAAAAAAAAAAAATAAAGAAAGAAAGAGACGCTAGATCATACAATCAAGCAGCAAACAGATGTCGCGAAAGGAAAAAAGACGGTGACAAGTCGAGGGGGAGGTCGAAAGCTAAGGTTGTGATGGATGAAAGGCGCTAGACTTAGTGGAATCCTGGCTCCTCCAGGGCCGCCTCGCCGAATCACTAAATCGGGCGCGACTATAGGCAGATCAAGAGGTGAAAAAGGAAATACATAGAGATGGAAACTAAAGTAAGATATACAGAAGCTATTAAAGTAATTAGATGGACGGAGAAGACGAGCCAGTTCAAGGAGAACAGACAGAAGACGCAGGAGTAGAGCGCAAGATCAAGTAGACGGGAGCACACTCTACCATAAGTGCAATCGATATCCCTCTCGACCAGGACTATACTGTAGCAACTCCCAGTACTTCCGAGTCCCATACCAAAAACAAAAGAAAGGCGCCATCCGTACTGTAGTGCAGTCCCTCGTGCAGTTCTGTCCAGTTCCTGTCGTTTCTTCCGACTAGGTAGTGGGCAAGAGCCGCCTGGTGGGGGTAGGAGCTAAGCCTTTCATGGTTAGCGCTATATCACGGAGTTTCAAGCTGGCGTTCGAGACAGCAGCCCAAGCGCTTAACCACCTGCACCTTGCAACTGCTCAATCTCTCCCATCCATTCAGTCCCTCTTGGATACACTGTTTATTCCGCAGTCTATGGGACGTTGTAACTTGCCAGCAGGACTGACGGCGCCAGCCATCTCTGCTTGGATCTATCAATATATCGTCCATCGCGTTCCACGCCGCTTACTTGTCCAATTATCCTTCCTTTCCGTTGGTTGCGGGCGACTACTATCCGGTTGTCACAACACATTTTTCCCCGCCAAGGCTCTGTCATAAGAGCTATAGCTTCCGTTGGTTTCAAAATTAGTACATAGGAGGAGTAAACGGCGACACGCCCGTCAATCTCGCAAGCATGTCGACCACAAATCTGTCCAATCCGGAATCCCTTGAGGTCTTGACCGCGATGCTGAATCAAACAGTATGTCTCCATAGTGCGCTTTGCAAGGAGAGAGTGCAAGCGCAACCATTCATGTAGAAACTGCGCTAACCCTGAGTAGCTAATAGAGACTGGTCGATTCTTCCGATCAGAGGGTTCACTGCAGTCGAAGGCTCAGCTGAAGCGGGCTCTTCCTCCGGCGCATGAGAAGTTTCAGTCGGCCCTAGATGACCTATCCGAGCAGATAGTAGGTGGCCACTTTATGCACATCATATAGTCTGCCATCAACAAACTTTTGCGTTCCGGTGGGCTAACCCAGAACAGTTTGTTGCTAAGGCGTTCTTGGAAAGAGATTATGAAGCCATTAGAGCGAGGAAGGCTGCACTTCGCAGGCGTCCTGCGGTGGACGTTGCTAAGGCTGAGACAAAGGCGACAGGCGGTCTCCAGCCCGTATCTGCGCCGGGACAAACAGGGGCTGCAGCTTCCAACGAGGCCGAATCTAAATCAATAAACAACGGTATCGAGGCTGGACAGCAAACGGATTCGAATAGCCATCATACAGGGACGGCTAATGCTCCCGCGAAAGGAGAAAAACCACGGGGCCCCGACGCTGGCCCGCCGCCTCCTGCGCAGGATGCAGGAGAGACTGAAGATATCAGCTTTGACACGCTGTTGAATAACCAAGGGTCGAATGATTTCGACATCAATCTCGATTTCCGCAATGATAATAGCAACACCGGGAACGATAACTTCTTTAATTCAAATCTTGGCGACGCAAACGCCAGCAATGGCCTCGACGGTGAAAACAACCAACTAGGAAACACAGAGTCCGGTCACACCAATAGGGAGTTGCCGACTGGGGGTGACGCCTTTGATTTGGAACTGCAGAAGCTCTCCGGGGACTCAAACGAGCAGTTTGGAAATAATACAGAGGACATCATGGGACCAGGGGAGTCGAGTTTCGATGATCTCTTCATGGAAAGTGAAAACATGGGAGGGAATGAGAGCGGGGAACAGGATCTGCTAGGGGGTGATGGATTGATGCAAATCAGTGAGCTCGACGATAGCTGGTTTACGTGAAGCTTGAAATAGGAACTGTAGATAGTCTCGTCATATAGGTATCGGGCTGCTGGTCGAGGCTGGTTTTTGGGTTCCGTTTCCAGTACCTGGATGGCCATATGGCGGGCACCGTGGAGTACACGGGGAGCCTGAACTTTGAAGCATACCGAAACTCTCCACGTGTTCGAGAGCTAAGATCAATGATGCTCTTCGTGGATATATATACTCCTATTGAATCCAACCCCTGCTGGAAAATTCCAAAGCTATTTAGTCCTAGGACGCTCCTATGTTGAAACCGAGACCTACCGATCTATGAGATTTGATTAAACAAGGGTCCTTTGGGAGGTACCTAGGTAGGTACTATACGCTCCCGGGCTTTCCGGGAATCGCTTGGGACGGCCGATCTACCGGCCGATAACTGATTACTACTGAGACAGGACTAGACATGGGAGCTGACAGACGGTGACGAAGCGAAAGTGAAGTTAAATTCGAACCCGCGGAGTTTTGGAACGAGAAACAGCCAACTTAATAAGCCGGCGTACCAGGAGCCAGAGATCCCTAATTAAAATGAATGGTGGCAGATGTACTCATGATGTCACCCTCACCATCTGATGTACGTCGGGCGACACCTGTCGAGATGAAAATGTATCCGACGAGAATCCCCGCATATAGAGGAGAATCATGCTTGGCTCATGCAATTCCAAGAACTTGGCCGCTGCCCTGAACATTATCCATTCCGATAGTGGGTGTTGATCATGGCAGGAGTACGTGTCCCTAGATAAGTCGAGAGCAGTGGTAGGCATGAACGTCAACTTACAGTTGAAGAGGGAGAGATGTAAGTACTACCTACTCCGTACAGAGGGTCCGACGTCATTTTTACTAAGCGGCCACTGCCAGATGACCTGAATGGACGAGGCCAGCCTTTTCGGTACGGTAGGTATCTGTAAGTCTTCAAATTGTTATTGAACATGGTGTACATGGCAGGGTCCAGCGGGGATCGATGCTTGGAGGGCAGTGGGCCGAGCTAACTGCGCCTCATAAATAAATACTACATAAAAATTCATAAATAACCTGCCTAAGGTACTAGTAGGTGGACAAAAATCACATGGACCAGCCTGATCAGCATGGAGGCGAGTGTCAAAAGCATAGTCCAAGCGGACTTCCATGATCGCCACGTATATGTAAGTATTGTTAGGTATAACATCATACTTAGGCACTGTAGGGTACTGTACCTAGTAGTAGATGCCTATCAACTGAAGGGCGGTCGTCATGTTGCAATGAAATCAGAGGATTCTTCAACCGGACTAATTCCAGACTCTGAACCACAGAATGCAACCCGCCGGAAGGCCGGAGAGACGGCTGTTCAATAATAACAGGAGCAGCCTTTTTCATTTGCCATCTGGTAGACTATCTAGACCCTCCCGGGCGTCGTTTAATAAATCATGGGTCGACTAATAATAATACTGCTTTTTCTCTCGCGTCATTGTTCATGAACCACTATGTATTACCTTGCCTTCTCTTTTCCTGAAGATCCCTCTTTGTGGAGGTATTAACCTTAATAATAAAATATAATTCAAACAAGCCCGCCGCCTTACTACTCACGCCTGTACTTGTCCTTCTGTTTCAATTTGTCTCGACCACTCATCTACACTTAATCTATTTTCAAGTTACCGCTGGTAATCTGCATCCCAACTGAAGACAGGCCTGCCTTTCATCTTCTCTCTCGTTCTGATCCAGAATTGTCACTCTCTTCACACCCCTGTCGTGTGCCGCGCTGCTCCTTGCGGTGCCGATCATCCTGTGCAAAATTAGAGGAAAATCCAAAAAGCAAAGACTGTTTTCTGGTCGCACGACTGCTCAGCTGCAACCTCTGGGAATCGTCGCGTAAGATTTGTACCAAAAACCAATAAAGCTACCCAAAAATGCAAAAACCATAATCTCCGTCCCGATTGCTTGCTTGCTGTTGAAACTGCACCGCAAATCCATCGTTTGCGACCCAGGTGGATATCCATACGGGGTAAGTGGAAAGAAGTCATCGGATCTGTCTCGCTGTGTCTCTGTTTCTGGTGTCTTGTCGCTTGACTATTTTGTACTATTTTGTTTTTGGCTCCCTGCATCGCTTCACCTTGCTTCTTTCTTTTCTTCTTTTCTTGTCCTTTATGCTTCTCCCTCCTTTGTTGTTCTTCCCTTGTTCTCTGATACATACATTCTCCTCTACTTACTACGGGAGTTGCCCACTACTGTATCACCCCCTCTCTACTCCTAGTCCTCTATCATCCGTCCAATATTTCTCTTCAACACTTCAGATCCACACTTTCACAATATTGCCGTCACCGATCCCCCGCATATAATGCGCTTGATGCCCTTGACTTGGCTTTTCCACAATGACAGCTGCTCATGCGCCCCAAGATCTGCCAGGATCGGTCACCGCCACGAATCTAGTCGCCGGTCAACTCGACTGCGGTCCGCCTGAACCGTTCCCTCTCCTGTCCAGCCTCCTGAATCCCAGATCGCATCGTCACTCAGGCTCGGTGGCCACAGCGGACTCAAACACAAACTTTGCTACCCAACAATTTCCCAAAGCAGCGGGCCTCGGTCGTCGCGGGTCTATTCTCAAAAAGTTAGCGGGACCCCGGGAAAACGCGAAGCGCTTTCTCCGCTTAGGTACCGCCCAGTCTGCGGCGCCACCGCCTCAGGATCGCCCAATGGCCCGATCACGTCGTAATCGTCCGGTCTCTGAGATTATTCTTTCACCGGAGGATGCCAATATGCTTGCTGCGGCCTCTCTCCAGCCAGGAAGATCGCGCTCCCACTCTTCGTCGAATACGTCGGCAGCCCAAGGAACCGTGCCCTCGTCGGGATATGTCCCAGAGAATGTGCCATTTCCGCAACTGCCCAACGAGAAGATTGTCGCCACAGGTAGCGGACTCACAGTGGGCATTGCGCTCACCGAGCCTGTGCTCTTTCTTCAAAGCTACGATCAGAATGACCCCTCCACGAAGAAGTCTGCTATCTTGCGCGGACAGTTACATTTGAAAGTGACAAAAAGTGTCAAGATTAAGAAGATTTCCATCTGCTTCCGCGGACATTCCCAGACAGACTGGCCGGATGGTAGGCTTTTCCAGTGCCCTACTTTGAACTCTTCACTGACATGTGCTTGTTTAGGCATCCCACCCAAAAAAATTCATTTTCATGATAAGAAAGACCTAGTCACTCAGGGAGTTGTGTACTTCAACCACGGAGATACAGCTCTCATGCAGAACGACTACGGCGCGCATTTCTATCAGCACGCTAAACCCCTCACCCTGCTAACTGGCAAGGAGAATTTGACGACGACGGTGACGCGAGAAATCTTCACCAAGAGCGGATCCGGGACATCGCTCAACGGCGGCCCTACGCCTAAAGAGCTAAAGCGCCTCTCGCTACAGTCCAGCAACTCTCGCAGTTTCGGCAAGGGTGAATCGCCACCCCCTGGCCCGCCTCCGCCTCAACGCAATTACCGATTGTTCCCAGTTGGTGATTACCTCTACAGCTTTGAATTCCCGATTGACGGATCACTTCCGGAGACAATTAAGACCGAACTTGGGTTTGTGAGATACGATCTAGAAGCGATCGTCGAACGAGCAGGAGCTTTCCGACCCAATCTTCTTGGCAACGTGGAAGTGCCCGTGGTCCGCACTCCGGCAGAAGGATCATTGGAGCAAGTCGAACCGATCGCCATTTCGCGAAACTGGGAGGACCAGTTGCACTATGATATAGTCATCTCCGGGAAATCCTTCCCTCTGGGATCCCAAATTCCAATCGCTTTCAAACTGACTCCGCTGGCTAAGGTGGAATGCCACCGAATCAAGGTGTACGTAACGGAAAATATCCAGCACTGGACTGCGGATAAGAGCGTCCACCGATTCCAACCAGCAAAGAAGGTACTCCTTTTCGAAAAGCGGGCCGACCAGGTCAGTACAAGCACGTACCCTGGCAGTTCGATGCGCGTTATGGCTGGTGGTGGCATTGACTGGGACCAACGGGGAGCCGCTGCGCGAGGGGAGGAGATCGTCGACCGAAGCCGGACAAACTTGCTCGGAAATTTAAACAGTGATTCAGGCGTCGGGCCTACCGAACTGGAGTTTAATGTCCAGCTTCCAAGCTGCCACGAGATGAAGAACCGGGATGAATCGCAACGCTTGCATTTTGATACGACCTATGAGAGTATCCAGATCAACCACTGGATCAAGGTACGACCGGCTGCCAGACTTAGCGTCTAGGAATCATTGCTAATTCGCATATAGATCGTTCTGCGTCTGTCCAAGCAAGATGAGCGCGACCCTGGAAAACGACGCCACTTTGAGATCTCCATCGACTCGCCCTTCCATCTTCTTTCATGTAAAGCTACACAAGCCAACATATACCTTCCAGCATACACATCTCGCAACTCGGAGCCAGCGGCGCCGGCGCCAGAGTTTGAATGTGGATGTGCCGGTTCACCTCCACTGCGCCGAGACGCTTCCCGCGCCCCCTCGGGCTTGGATCGAGACGAGGTCCCGACCGCGGTTACTAGGAGCTTTACCAGCGGTTCTGGTGGCCTCGTTCGACCGCCTGCGGCTCATTTGGCCTCCGAACCGCAGCCAACAGCAAATGAAGTGCCTCGTCCGATGCATCTCCTTCGCGCGCCATCGTTCGCACCACCCGCATTTGACGATCTCCCTCCCCCGCCGCCTCTCATCACGCCCCCGCCTGAATATACATCAATCGTGGGAGACGGTGATCGCGAGGCGGTTCTAGAGGACTACTTCTCCCGCCTCTCGTCTTACGAAGAACAAGTCGACGATGACCGAGGCGCCGGACGGGTCGATGTGCCGCTGACGCCTGGCGCGCGCGTCAACCGCAGCATGGACGTGCCCCGGGAGTGGGTACGGCTGGACGACACAGCCGTTTGAGCTGGACATTATATACATCCACGATTTGAACGAACTACGAAACGGTCACGAAGTCACGAATCTCTTCAATTCCGGCAGCGGGTCGAAGGAGTTTGCGATAAACGGCTATATTCTCTTTTTTTTCTTTTGTGATTCTCTCAAGGTATAGGTCTTGTGTGTTGTTAGGTAAAAAGGCGTCCGAGGCGGAGAGATTATACCTCTATATGAGATTTCTGTCATTCTGATTTGTTGTCTTTGCATAAAGCCCTTGCTTAGTGATACAACTAGTAGTAGACATCGCATTTGCATCTATAGCCTCGAAGCAAGCCTGCTGTTACTTGTAACACATCTATTGCGTCCCTTGTCCTTGTTCTCTACAAGTACCTAGGTATTTGGCAAGCTCAACTGAGAAGTTCCAATATTCCATCCACCTAACACCCGGACAGTCCAGTCCCCTTGGCCGGGGCTCTTCAGCCTAGTTAGGGATTTTCAACGGACTCTTCTCGTCCTCCTTGCCCGTAATAAACCGCGTCCTATACCCGATCGATATCCTAAATTTCTCACACATCAGCTACTGATTCCAGGCGCGGGTAAAAAAAAAAAGGAAAGGGAAAGATAGACGAACCCCGAGCGCGTCTCATCCGCAAAATTCACATGGTCCGGCTTCACACTCTTCCTGAACTCCTCGTCCTCCCACAGCCGCTTGAAGGCGGCAATGTCGTCCATGACAAACTGCACGATGTAGTCGTAGTCGGCGATCTTCTTGGACATTTGCATTTCCTCAGCATGGGGGCGGCAGAGGCTGAAGTTGTCGATCTGTTTCCATCCCATTAGGTTATCTAGTAGTTCCATGAGGGGCAATTGGAAAAGATGCGGTGGCTAAGTAGGGAGGTATAGGTCACCACCTACCAGGTTGTATTCCTTTATGCCGTATTTCAGGAGGAAGGGGAGGGCGAGGGGCGCATGGTGCTGGGTTATGTAGGAGTGGAAGTCGGATTCGTTGAGGCCGGGCTTGCGGATGCCGGTTATCGTTATGCAGATTTCGGTCATTGTGCTTGGGTTTGTTTATGGTATGGTATGCTTGTGGTGTGGGTAATTATTATAGGTAGCTGCAGTGTTGGATAGGAGACAGTGGGAGGAGGTGTTGGTGAGGGTGTAGGAAGGGTGGGCACGGTGGGCGTGGGCGTGGGTGGGTTTATATCCAGGGCGATTGGAATGTAGGATACTACATGGTTATTTGGACATGGAGTCTGTTGGGTAGTATATACTATATACCTTAGGTATCTGGGCTGCTCGGGGGATCGCTGAAAACAGCCTTAAGAGTGGGTGACGGTGGGGATGGCCGGGTCCCACTGTGTCCATTCGTGAGATCTGGATCTGGAGCCACTGGTAGATCAGGGTCAGGGACAAGTTCACATAGAACGCCATGATTATAGTCTTTTGATCCTTCAGTTTTCCACTCCAATGTGCGTCAATAAAGATGGATTAGTACTTAGCTGGACTAGTTCATGGTCACATGGGCTTCCTGATGCATGAACCTGCAGCTGATGCCCATCTGCCATTTCTTTTCTTTGAACTCAACCTCGAGTCAAGGTTGCATCCATCCAACCTCCAGAATTTCGCCCACCTCAACCTCACGAGTCATGATGCCCTCCTATGCTGCCATCTCAGTCATCTCAATCGGTATTTTGCTCCCTCTAATTCGATACCTAATCCGCCCCCTCTTCTTCTCCCCCCTCTCAAAAATCCCCAATGCCCATTTCACCTCCCCGCTCTCTGGCCGATGGATCGAGAGCATCCGCCGCGCCGGTAACGAGGTGCTCACCATTCATGCCTTACATCGCAAGTATGGCCCCGTCGTTCGACTCGGCCCAGATGAGCTGAGTATAAACTCTCTGGAAGGCCTCCGGGTTATTTATACTGGCGCCTTTGAGAAACACTCGCTGTATCGTGACTTGTTCCTCAACTTCCACACCGACAATCTTGTGGGTATGGTTCATAATGCCTCGCATGCTCGTCAGAAGCGTATGCTCAGTCGAGTCTATTCAAAATCTTACCTTCAAGAATCTCCGGACCTTCGGATTATATCGGCACTCATACTGTCCCAAAGACTGCTTCCTATGTTACAGCGGATAGCGATGGGCGGGAAGGCTGTAAATGTCCTTCCGCTCTTTCAGGCTGTGGGGATGGACTTTACCTCCTCCTTCTTGTTTGGCTTGCAGAATGGTACTCAGTATCTCTTTGATTTGCCTCAATGGCAGTGCTGGCTTGGCGAGTACGAGAAATTCAAAAATCTCAGTCTTGACGAGCGAGCGGACGGCTTTATTGAGCGCTGGTGTCTTTCCTTATGTCAACAGATGGAGAGTCCCCAATTGGTACCCAGTTCGATCTCGACTGAACCAGTTGTATACAGTCAACTTCGTCTGTCATTGGGAAAGTCTCCCGATTCCCGGCCTCTGAACCTCGCAATCGCCTCTGAGCTGCTCGACCATCTTGTCGCCGGTCATGAAACTTCCGGCATCACCTTCACCTATATCATGTGGGAGCTCTCGCAACGGCCGGCCTTCCAGGCTGAGCTCCGGCGCGAACTTTTGACCCTACCTGTTTCGCTCAGGTATCCTTTCTCCGGCGCGGATCATCTTTCGACCCTGCCCTGCCCGTCTGATATCGACGCCCTTCCGCTGCTCGACGCCATCGTCCGCGAAACTCTTCGTCTTCACTCCCCTGCCTCATCACCTCTTCCCCGTCTCACCCCTGAGGTTCCCTGCGGCACGTCTATAAACGGTTATGATGGTATCCCTGGAGGTGTCACGGTGGCATCCTCAGCGTATACACTGCACCGAATCGAAGAGGTGTACCCGCAGCCAACAGAATGGATCCCCGAGCGCTGGCTCAATCCTGAACCGGGAAAGAAGCATGACATGCGTCGGTTGTGGTGGCCGTTCGGTAGCGGAGGAAGAATGTGCCTAGGAAGTAACTTTGCCCTGCAAGGTATTCTCCTGTTTCAAGTCATGTTTGCCTGGATGCTGACAATTTTTGTAGAAATCAAACTGGTCATGGCGGCTGTATATACAAACTACACGACGTCCATTGTCGATGACGAGGCCATTGAGCAGGACTTCAGCGAGTTCATCTCTCTGCCCAAAGGGCGAAAGCTAATGCTCAAGTTCCACCCTGTGGGCAGTTCCTGAGATGACGCACTAAGATTGGCTTTTCGGCTCTCGAACCATACAATAAAGCTGCAAAGGTCAGCAAGGCAAATCCACATAAGAGCAACAATCCGTCCCATGTACATACCATACAGACATCCCCCTCCCCTCCCTCTCCCTCCTTATCCCGACACTCCATCACCCGCTTCATCTCAAACCCCAACCTCTCATAAATTGCCACATTCGGTTCACTCCGCGAACTCTCCAAGTAGCACCTCCTCCCCTCTCCATCCGCAACCCTCGTCACCTCCTCAAACAACTTCCTCCCCACCCCCTTTCCCTGCGCCTTCGGCGCCACGGCCACGATATTACAAAAGTAATACCCCTTCTCATCATCCCAAATTGACCTTTGAGCTTCTGCCTGTCTTTCCTTCCAGATATAGTACCTTCGCACATTCAGCCCACCCCGTCCCCCATGCCAGAGATTGTTAATCCCCTGCCGAACCCATAAAATCCAATCCTGAGCCCAGGAATACCACGATTCCGGCTCTGAGGCCGCACGCGGCGGGAGCCAGCAGGATACACCTACGATCTCGCCGTCCGCCTTTCCTTCTCCTCCTTTCCCCCCGCTGTAGATCTATCCGAGCTGTCCGTCTCCCTCGCAACGTGGAATATCGCATTGCGAATCCCCCATAGACATCTCGCTTCCAGCGAGCCGTAGTTCCGGGCTTTGTTGAACTATATAAACATAAACACATATATATCTCTCATTAGCTCTCACCCGTCCCATTTCCACTGCACACATCCGTTGCACAAGATGGTAGACCGCCCAGCAGGTTGAAGGAAGGAATAAGGTATAATGTAACGGGAGGTTTGTGTAACCAATGATGGAATGAACGTACATGTTTCTCATCAAACACCCACTTGAAATACGGATCGTCCGCGAAGGCCAGCTGGATTACCTCGATCGCACCGGGGATGTCGTTTTCCGTTAGCGGGTGGACCTGGATAGGCATGCTTTCTTCCTTTTTCCCTTTCCTTTCCCTTTCTTTTTTTATTCCAGGGTGGGTTGCGGTTGTGGTAGGTAAGTGTACCTATCTCGGAGGTGCAGGCTGGGACGTTTATAGGAATGGCCTGAGCAGATATCAGATAACGATTATGATTAAGTATTAAAGTCGGTGATAGATAAAATTGTAGCATGGATGGCTTGATGGCTTGATGGATGGATTGGATATTAACATGCCAAACTGAATCGGGCAGGTCGATGCGGGAAGTGGAATCTGAATCTGCACCTGAACCTGAACTTTACCTTTGAGAACCAGTGGATAATAACTTATCAACCAACCCATCACGGGAATATCCACTTTCTTACCGGTGCAGAGACCTAGATTCTGGACCGGTGTAGAATCTGGGCGCTTTGCATTTTTCGTATTGATTTATATCAATTTGGCGTGTAATGCAGTCTGATGCAAGATGATTCATGTACGTTGGTCCGTATATACTATACAGTAACTGATAATTGTAGATCTATAGGTATCTGTCTATGTCTATACTGTAGGTACGGGGTTAGATTAAAGCCCCAACTCACCAGCCAGTTTCTCATCCAAATCACAGAATCCCTCGAGCAGCTTCATCCCACGCTTCCTCTCCTCTTCAATCCTCTCCCAGCTCCACTCCTCCTCATCCCAAGACGCCTCGTTCGCCTTCCTCTTCCCTTCCAACTCTTCCTTCTTAGGAATCTCGCCACCCGACAACTTCAACACTTCCCTCACGACCTCCCCATCCACACCACTGGCCGTCGCCGTGATTCCAGAGGGTGTATCCGTCCCGCTCTCTACCAAGTCCACCGCACCATCACCACCGGGCGCCTCCGGCAAAAACCCGGACTTCCTCAACACCCTCTCCGGAGCAATTGTCAACCGCCCCTTCTTGACAACGTACTTGCTCACAGAGGACGCGTAGAGCACTTTCTTCCCATCCTTCCCAGCAGGCGCGAGGAAGAAGCTCAGGATATACATCCACTTGCGATCCCAGCCCAACACGCGGCTCTGCACCTCGTAAAGTGAATAGGGCTTGATCTCCCGCTTGAAGCTGCAATATACGGACCCCAGCGCGATGTATATGGACTTCCTGGCCGGCGGCTTCTTGCCCTCTTTGCGCGCTGTCTCGGCGAACTCGGCGTCGAGATCTTTGCTTATCAGACCTACACCTGGGCTGTAGAGGCGGGTGACGAGGACGGTGCGGGAGACATCGAGGTCGGAAAAGTAGGTACTATTTGACTTGTGGAGGTTGTAATCTGTTTCCATGAGTGGGGCGCGGGTTGTTATGCTGTCGGGGGTGAAGAGAGGGTGGGTTTTCTTTTCAGCGGGGCCTGGGAGGGCTTTGGTTTTCGGGTAGAAGGGGTAGTCGGGGCGCCAGCGGATGTTGAAGTAGACGTGCCGGAATAAGCGGACCTATAGGATGGTTACCTTATGATCTGGTTAAAGCTGTTTGTAGGAAGGGGTTTACGCACGTGCCAGACGAAGGGGAGATTCTTGAGGTTGAGGATCGCGAGTAGGAGTGCCAGCGTTCGCCATGATACGAGGGTTGAGAGAACCGCGCGAGCGTTTTCTGTATTCAGCGCCATTGTGTCAAGCATCTAGGATGGGAAAGAAAGGGTTGGGAAACTAGAAAGAAAGAGTCGGGGAGCAGCGGAGGGTAAGATAAATGAGAGACGACGGGTCAGATAAGCATTAACAGCAGTTCGAAGTTTATATGGGGATGGAGTTAGACCCGCAGATAAGGGTCACTACTACATATGTGCAGACAAAAAAGGAGCGTAGTTATATACGTGGAAGACAGGAATGATTGAGATCGTCAGCCTGTGAAGCCGTTGATACGACAAAATGATGAATTGTTGGGATTATTGCGAACCGAGGCTGTCCGAGTCCGGAATCACGTGAAAGATCTAATCGCGGGGGACTGGGGTATGAGATCTCCCTACTATAGCTTATACCTAACCCTGATCTTCGGTGTTGCAACAGCCATTATGATTGGGATTTCTTGAGATCGAGATCTAATATCGTCATATCACCCATTCTGATCTGCCCCATACGATTCTCGCTCTATGGGAGAGCTTGCTAGTCTACATGAGGCCTAGTCCTGGCCCGGCCTGGTGCAGTCCACTAACTACTTGGTAGTATTATGAATATATTGCTTCAAACGAAGACAGAGGTCATGCAAGCGAACAAAGCCCTCCAGAATGTTGATGGCAAATGAGGCTCTCGCGAATACGTGAAGTACATCTTTCAGCAGAACGGCAATCTCAACTGCAGAAAATGGAAGAATTCGACACCAGCCGCCAGAGACCCTGGAGCAGCTGGAAGAAGTACAGCAAGTCCAAATCAAAGACAGAAGACCTCAAGGTCAGATCTAGAGCCCCTGCTCAGCTACTTCAGCGATATGGCTTTTCGTCGGTGGCTGTAACTGACGAGGATTTGAGTTGACGTCAAGAATTGATGACTGAATGTTACTAGATTCCTATCTACAGCTAACATAATTTTGGTCTATATATGTATAAACACCCACCAACCCTTGGTAGCAATGAACGCTTCGTATATACAGTCTGAATCCCAGCCGAATCAGAAAATCGCCATCGTATTCGGCGGACTCGACACCCCCCTTCGACAGTTCAGCGGACTACTCGACACAAAAAAGGTCCACCGGTTCAACTCCTTACACAACCGCGCCAACCCCTCCAGATCAAACATCTCGCCAATCGGCACCCCCCACCCGGCAAGCAAATGGTGATGCAGGTCAAACTCCGGATTCAACGGCGGGAAAACCTCAAAGCTCACCGCGTCCGACGCAACCGCCGCAAAATGATTATCCCAAAAGAACCGCAACACCCGCTCGCTCTGCTCAATACCAGAATGCTTGGGCATGGATTGCTGACTGTACGCTTTTTTCTCCTCCTCGCTCATGGAACCCCATGTCTGCGGAAGCCCAACACGGAGGAAGAAGATATCCCCCCGCTGGAAGGTAATGTTGCACTCGGCCGCGATTTCCAGAACGGTATCGAGCGAAATAGCTTGCTGGGTGAGCGCATTCACAGGCACGCCCCGTTTCTCCGCCCAAGAGACGTAGTCGATGAGGACGCCGCGCCCTGCAATCCCCTTTTTGGCCCAGTATCCGATCCCGATCCTATTGTTGGTGGGATCCTGGATTTCTGCGGCGGTTGTGCCACCGTAGAATAAGCGGCGGGCGGGATCTTCGTCTGTGTCCGCGGGTCCGTTATGATGTCTGAAGCCATCCCATTGAGAGCCCTGCTGGGGGTTGAAATGGTATTCGTCGTCGAAGGCGATGCCCTCCGCGACCCATTTGACTCGGTGCTCGAATGATTTCCGGCCAAATCCTGGGTGGAACATGTAAGTAACTTTCGCTTTCACGGTTTACCTGTAGTATAGAGGAGTAGAATTGGGATGGGAAAGGGTCTCTATATGACTGTACCTGGCGGGTTGAGGTTCTCAATTCCCCAGTTTAGACATACGCGCTCGCCAGTTCGGATTTGTGTTCGGGCTGCGTTGGCAACGATGTCGGCGGTTAAGATGCGGAGCATACCCAGGCCCTCCTCGGCAGATCCTGGCGGTGCGGGCCAATATTGGCGTTTGTTGGGGAGGTCGTCGAAGTTTTCAGGTAAATCGAAGGTAGCCATGATGTTTGTTTATTGATACGAGGAAGGATATGCCCAGTGCAGGTGCGAAGACGAAGGGTTGTTACACGGTAGGTTCACAGGTGTATCCGTTGTAGTTGCTCGGGCTAGTATTTAAGAATTTGAGGCACGTTCAATTATCCCGCATTCTTACGGTAGATAAGTAACGATAAGTATTCCAAAGCAGATCGGCAAGTGGGGTGGAGGAGAGGGTCTCGGAGCAAGTCCGCTACAGAGGCGGAGTCGACAGTACCCAAACCAACGTGGAGATGGATGAGAAGGTATAAGATGTTTCAACAGGAATTTAGTACAGGCGCCATGCTAATCACGTATAGTTACACAAAAGTCTATAGGTCATCGACGCCTTCATCCGTCGAAGACTGCCCTTGTTTGTTGAGTCGGGACATCTCGTGCTCCTCGCTGTTCCGCGAGCCAGAGGTCGACATGGCAATCGCCTGTCGTCCGGTGTCCGAAGACTCAAGGAATTCGCGCAGCCGTCGCTTGCCCTCGACCATCGCCTGGTTCGACGCTGCCTCCGTCATCTTCAGGATCGGCCCCCAGAGATTAAGCTGGTAGGTCACGTATGCGCCGACGGCGCACACAAACAGCAGGAAGAAGTACGCTGGGTTGCGGAGCACTGTTGCACGGAATTAGATCTGGATCAATAAGGAAGTACGCAAGACTTACCGGCAATAATTTCGTTCCAGCCGAGAGCAAGGAGGAGTCCATAGAAGTACAAAGGAACCTGCGTCATACCTCCAATCGCACTCCGCTTGGCCTCCACATATACTCCATCCGCCGCTTTCTTAAATCGCACCGTGAGCTCCTGGCGCTTCGAGTCACTGATGATGGTCATTTCTTCTTCCAGGCTCTTGCCTTCTTCTTCGTCCACGCCTCCAATGGGGGGTAAATCCTCCTCATCGGCCGGAGTCACCGAGCTGGGCGTGTGTCCAATCCAGCGATCCAATGGCGGCGGAGCTGAAGTTTCAGCAAGACGGAATCTGGAGAGAAGGGGGATCAGAATCAGCGTCGACTCCCGAGCACGAGTGTAGATGCCCTCAATGTCATCGGTTGGCCGCCATATTCTAGGAACACCATCCTCATCGTAGCGGAATTTGTCTTCGAAGTTTTCGCGAAGCTTCAGCAGCAAATTGCCCTCCATCATCTCCTCTTCGATCTTAGCGCGCAGTACACCCCAAGACTTTCTCCGCAGTCTCCATAGGCCGACGTCCACTTCTTCCAGGCTGGCATCGAAGCTGCTAGCGCGGTCCGTGAATCTTCGTTCGGCCTCAAGAACTGTCTCGACGAAAACGTTCCAAATGCGGTCCCAAAATTTCTTCTCCGTTGGTTTCTCGCCGGATTCGGGAGCACCACCACCGGCACGGCCAGAACCAAGAGCGTTAAACTCAAGGCCAACAGACTCACCCAAACGAGACTGTACCCATCGCTCCACGCGGGTCGCCAGCCGTCTCATCTCATCTCTTCTCAAGCGGCTACTGACGTCTGCAAGCTCCTTCTCGTACAATGCCAATTCTTGCTGATAATCACTCCAGGGCGCTCCCTCCACGACAGTCGCGCGAGCGACTTCTTGAAATTTCTCCAAGGCCTTCTTGACCTCGTCGTTCACAATCTCAGCGAAGTCGTAGCCGGTGCCCTTTTTCTGTCCCGCCTTAACGGCAGCAGTGACCGCTTCACTAAAATCGTTGATGCCAGACTTGTGGGCAGCGTTGAGCTGACCCTGGAGAAGTGCCTTCAGACGGGTGTCAACTTTGCTCTCGAGCTCCGCTCGCTTCCGCTGGTAAACACCTTTGTGATACCGGCTCGCTTCGGTCTCGAAATTCTTCATCGCCTTGGCACGTGCTGATCGCATTACCGCACCCAAGCCGCCGAGCACTTCGGGTTCTCCAAGACGGGACGCTTGCGTTTGCTTGTCTTCAAAGGGGACGATGGCTTCGTCAAATGAAACCATTACCTCCCTGAGAATCTCGTCGCACCGAAACTGGGCGAGCAGTTCTTGTTGAGTTGGCAAGTCCAGATCCTTGTTGTTGACAATCTGGTCCCAGATCCCCTCAGCGTACACCGAAAAGCCGTCCGCGGGAATGCGGCGATGGTACTCCGGGAGGAAAACACCGCCTTCTGAGAACTCGCCGTTCCGGGCGTTAAGGGCCGTATCTCTCTGTCCTTCGTGGAAGCGTAGACTGAGCTTCTTTGTTTCCTCAACGAACTTGTCCGGCTGATACGCCTTGTGGGGCAGTCCGTAGAACTGGAAGTCGAAATAATCATGCACAGTCGAGTGCTCCAAACCAGAGGGTTTAGAGATAGAGGCCCACAAACGGGACATATCTTCCATCAACGTCTTCTGCAATGCTTTGAGCGGTGTCGTACCGACGAAGTCACGGATAACGAAAAATAGAAGAGAACGGTGGGTTGTGCTAGACGGGCGTCAGTTGAAGCGAATCATAGTAGATCTAGCGACATACTTCTTATCCTTTAGGAATAACTGTAAGTTGACCTCAAATACCGTCTTGAGCAGTCCCATATTGGCACCTTGATAAAGACCAACTTGATGTTCCCAGATATTGACAATCAAGACTTCGCTGGTAGCGAGAGCAAACAGAGCGCTCTTGCGCTCAAAGTCCTGGTCTTCTCCTCGCTCACGGCCATCGGTACCCTCCACATCCATCACCAAAATGTTATCAGCCATGGATTTGCTGTCCCCATTCTTATTCTTAGAAAGCCAAATACCCTTGGTGGTCTGCCGTCTTTCTGTTTCGGACATGACGGAGAAGTGGGTGCCGAACAGGTGATTAAGCAGGGTCGATTTTCCGGTCGATTGGGAGCCGAAGACGGAGATAAGGTGGTAGTTGAAGCCAGCAGGAGAGACATTTTCGAAGTTCAGATACTTAGACAAGTTTGTGCTATAGTAGCTGTGTTAGTCCGGTTCTCTTTCCCTATCGCGCCATAGACGATTGCCTCCCGCGTCATATGGGGCACAATGGACACAGCCATCATGATTTTCGTAGCGGAAAAGAGCAAAACGTACTTGAATTCCTTGTTCTCGTCTATTACCTGGACGCCGTGCTCGTATGTTGTCTTATCGCTGCCGCCGTTGCCAATGGAGGCAAAATGGCCATTGGTCGCCATAATGAAGGGATGTTGTTCCGACTCCCCCAATGGAAGAATAGTGATGTTTCGGGAAAATAAATGGAAGGATGGTTGACTTATCAAACAAACAAACAAAAGTGATATGTGACGAAAAGTAGCTCACAGCGAGTATGCGGAGATGGTCGTGACGTTTAAGGAGGCACAGGAATAATAATGCAGGTGAGATCCGCTGCAAGGAGACGAGGAACTTATGTGCGATTGCAGTCAGCAGGGCTACGGAAGATGGTGTCAATCACAAGACTTTAGCACGATTCTCATCGAGCTTCAGAATTTCGTGGCGCACCCGAGGTGGAATGAAAGGTCAGGTTGCTGCCCCGTAGTCTGGTCACTTGCATGATCGGACCCCTTCATTATTATTATTAGGCAGTCTCCCAGTGAGGCGGGGAGTTATTAATATTATTGGACTGGCAGGAGGCCCCGGGGGGCGTCATTGGAAGCCTGAAATTCATGGCACTTATTACCCCGTGCCTTCTGCCCTGTGCGGCCGGGGCGGCAGCTTCCACGCATGGATGCTATGGCCTCGACTCGATTCTCGAATTTCTCCTTAGCCGTTCCCTCCACAGATTTTTAATATACGGCATGTCAATTCTATTGAGGTCACGGTTAGTGAGGGAAAGCCTGTATCTGGGTCGTTCACTAATCATCCAATTCATATCCAAACATGCCTAGACGAAGAGAGGAGAAGGGAACAAAAGATTCTACATATGGAATATAAGTACAACAAATAAAATACAACTCAGAACTCCGAAGCGACCTCACTGCTGATGTAAAAAAAACGTTCTGGATCATTGCGCGATTCCCTGCCTGCAAGGCCTGAACCCTGAAAACCACGGACGGATGCTTTCCAGTAGATGCAAGGCAGTCTATTTTTACTCCTGGATACGGGTGACCAAACCAGTAGCAACGGTCCGGCCACCTTCACGGATGTTAAAGCGCTGTCCAGGCTCGATAGCGAGAGGGTAGTAAAGGTTGAGAACCATCTCGACATTGTCGCCAGGCATGACCCGGCGGGATTGGTCGCCGTCAGGCCAGGTGAGTTCGCATGCGGTATCTAAAGTACTTGTCAGGAATATGCTCCTACATGGGGGATGTCACAATACTCACCAGCAGTGCGAATGTAAGCTTGAGGACGGTAGTTGATACCGAAGCTGGCCTTACGTCCACCCTCAGCCTCGGTCAAAACGTACATAGAGACCAAGAACTTATTGTGAGCCTTGATGGTGCCAGGCTGGGCAACGACCATACCACGCTTGATATCCTCACGGCGAATACCACGGAGGAGAAGACCGGTGCTGTCACCAGCACGAGATTCGGCGCAAGACTTCCTGAACGTCTCAATATCGGTGACCTTGGTCTTGAGAGTGGGCATGCCATTTCCGATAATCTCAACCTCGGTATCCCTCTTAAGCAGACCACGCTCAACACGGCCAGAGGCGACGGTACCACGGCCGGCAATAGAGAAAACTTCTTCTATGGACATCAGGAAAGGCTTGTCCAAGTCACGCTCGGGGGTTGGGATCCAGGTGTCAACAGCCTCCATGAGCTTATCAATCCGCTCAGTGCCAATATCGGGACGGCGGCCTTCAAGAGCGCAGAGAGCGGAACCGAAGATGATGGGCGTCTCCTCGCCCTCGAATCCATAGGTGCTAAGAAGTTCGCGCATCTCCAACTCAACGAGCTCCAACATCTCGGGATCTTCAACGGCATCGACCTTGTTGACGAACACGACAATCTTCTGCACACCGACCTGGCGCGCAAGCAGCAAGTGCTCACGGGTCTGGGGCCTGTTCGCGGAGAATGTCAGCAAGCTTTCTACAGAACGAGATAGACAGAAACCCTCTCTGCAATAACGTACATTTGGCCATCTGAAGCAGCAACAACGACAATAGCACCATCCATGTTGGCGGCACCGGTAATCATGTTCTTGATATAATCGGCGTGACCAGGGCAGTCAACGTGGGCATAATGCCTGTTTTCGGTGGAAAACTCAATGTGGGCACTCGAGATGGTGATACCACGCTTGCGCTCCTCGGGAGCCTTGTCGATGGCACCATACTCGAGGAAGGTAGCAAGGCCCTTTCCGGCCTGGTGCTTGGTAATGGCAGCGGTCAATGTGGTCTAATGAATCGGCGCGTTAGAGGATATCTTTAAAACAACGGAATGAGCTGGAAGGCTCACCTTGCCGTGATCGACGTGACCAATGGTACCTTTACAAATGGTCAGCGGCGAAGCCATGTCTCAGAGTAAGAAAGCAGCTTACCAATGTTGACGTGGGGCTTGGTGCGCTCGAAAGCAGTGGCCATCCCACGGACGGTCAGGCGGTCCTTGGAGAGCGCATAATAAACGGGGTTGACACCACGAGGACGCAACAGAGACGTCTTGGTGGTGCGGAAAAGAAGGTTAGCGGTTCTGGCAAGGCCGGACATAATGACTGCTTTGCAATGAACAGACAAAACAAGAAAGAAAACAGGGAAACGCGATGAATACAGAGAGAGAGAGGGCCGGACAGCAAGAGGTTGAACTTGCTAGCAAGCCCGAAAAATTTACGAGACACGCTTAGTCATCCTTCCGGCCAATCAAGGTGGCAAGATTGCGGATGTTTCCTGGAGTTAAAAGAAGGTTCGGCGCCGGCAGGCCCGTGCCAGGCGGGACAGGCAGGACCTTACCTACCTCAAAAGATACCCTATTGTTCTTACATGAGCCCAATATTCTCGGTGGAATTCAGCTTGGGATAACTTATATACCTTTCTCTACTTGAAATTTGAGTCGTGCTAGTAGACAGTTGGTCAGTTCCATGACCAAGATGGTCCGCTCAGCTTAGTTGCAACCAATCTATTGGGGTATTTGACATAGTACAAGAACCCTGAAATTCTTAATAATGTACATGAAGAGAGCAAGTCCCATATTAAGTGCTTATGTATCCTTTTTCTTCACAACAAGTACAACTTGCTTTCCCGGCACGCCCTCCATAGGCTTGATTTGCATTGCATTTGCGTCCTTGGTGGTTTGTAGCACCTTGTCCATGACGTTCTTGATTTCTTCCACCGTCGGCGCTCGCTTGTGCTTCTTCCTTGTTAGGACAATTTCCACTTTCCGGCCCTTATCCAGGAAATTCGTCAATTGCTTAAGACGATGAGCGAGATCGTGAGGATCGATGGCCCAATTCAGTTCGATTTGCTTGGTCGATGTCTTGGCAGCGTGGGCGGCTTTAGCCTGGAGGCGCTCTTGTTCCCGGGCAGCGAAGCGGTTGATAATCTTGCAAACAGGTGGTCGATCGTCGGTTCCGGGAGATACTTGAAGCAAGAAGTTCTCGGATCGGTCAAAGGAGCGTAAGACACGAGACAACTTCTCTGGCGGGCCGAGTTTGTTATCTTCCCCGACAACTTGCACGTAATCTGCCGATATGTTTTCATTCACGATTTGCTGATTTTTCGCGGGTGCTTGGGCTATTGAACGAGCGCGAGAGCCAGTTGAGTAAAGGAATCGAAGTTGAGGCCATTGCCGTATGGTGCGGGAGTAGAAGGGTTGGGTTCGGGGTATCGTTTGAGGCACGAGGAAGACGTGCCGAAGAGCTTGTGTCGTCGAGACGAGACCGCGAACGTGCTTCATTTTTTTTTTTTTTGGTAACCTTGGCACGTCAAAGATTAGGGGGATGGGGACCGCCGAAGGGCGTATCGCTGGTATCAACGGAACAGTTCACAGGCAATGGAAGCAGATCAAAGTCCAGTTTCGAAGAAGCGACGAGATTCGACGGATGCGGTCGGTGCTGCGGACAATCAGCCACAGTTCCAGACATCGATGGATCAGCGCCACAGCGGATCTGATCCCTTTTCCGTTTTACCCTGAAAGTCTTGGACAACTTTCTTGTCTCTTCCTCTCCCCAGATGTCCACCCATCTGTTGTTGTACATTGTTCATGACTTCAAGTGGAATGGTCCGGAGATCTTAAACTCTATGGTTCCATTCGCTGTCCATCGTTAATCATCTTTCCTTAACGGCTCGGGCGCGACCCAAGATCCTCGTCGTCTGGAACGTGGCTGAACCCATTCCGCTCTTTTCTTGCTCGCATGTCGACTGGGGTCGACAGTCGACAGCCAGGCTCTAGAGCTAGTACTAGACGTTCCGTCTCACGAGTTACCAATTCTACAGATTCCTTTCTTGTACAGGGAGCCGCATTCGCAGACAAACCAGCCATGGTCACCATAACTCCAAGTCAGAGGTCCCGGTACCTCAAGACTGGCGCCATTGTTGGCGCCATCTTTCTTATGCTCCTCTGGATTGCTCCATCTAGCCGTCCGGTATCTAATTTTGGACCTGGTAATTGCACCGAACTTGTATTGCCTGACTGTCCTTGCCTAACGATACACAGGTTCCGCTGGTGCCGCTCCTCTCACGGCAAAGTGCACGAAGCCTCACGATCCTTCCAAGCCCCTTGTCCAATATGCAATGATGATAGACGCCGGAAGTCAAGGATCTCGAATCCACGTTTACCGATTCAATAACTGCGGATCAACTCCCGAACTCGAACATGAGGAATTCAGACAGACTGAACCCAAACAAGGCGGCTCCGGGCTCAGCTCGTACAGAGAAGACGCGGAGGGTGCGGCAAAGAGTCTGGATGTTCTCATGGATGTGGCCATGAAGACTGTTCCGGATGAATACAAGTCATGCTCTCCGATTGCGGTGAAAGCTACTGCCGGGCTGCGTATGCTTGGCCCGGACATGAGCGAGAAAATTCTGGAGGCAGTAAGAACCCGCCTGGAAACCGTCTACCCGTTCCCTGTCGTCTCTCGAGAGAAGGGTGGTGTCGAGATAATGGACGGTAAGGACGAGGGCGTTTATGCTTGGATCACCACAAACTACCTTCTTGGAAAGATCGGTGGACCAGACGAGAATCCTACCGCTGCGGTCTTCGATCTCGGTGGAGGTTCTACGCAGATTGTGTTCCAGCCCACGTTTGAGAAGAGCGCGTCTGGTGGTATGCCGGATCACCTGGCTGAGGGCGACCATAAGTATGAACTCCAGTTCGGAGGACGCCACTTCGAGTTATACCAGCACTCCCACCTCGGATACGGTCTCATGGCTGCGCGAGACACAGTGCACAAGGCTATAGTCGATGCTAAGTTGGAAGCAAACCCGAATGACCGGACCTGGCTCAAGCAACCCATCTCCAATCCCTGCATTGGACCCGGCATGGAACGCGAGGTGGAACTGAAGTATCAGAACGAGCAGGCTAGTCATCCTCTCGCCCCCGCTGTCACGGTCAAGATGGTTGGTCCCAAAGAGGGCGCCCCTTCGGCCGCTGCCCAATGCCGTGGGTTGACCGAAAAGATTCTCCACAAGGAAGCTACCTGTGCACTGGCACCATGCTCCTTCAACGGCGTTCACCAACCCTCTCTCGAGAAGACATTTGCCAAGGAAGATGTCTACATCTTCTCCTACTTCTACGAGCGCACACAGCCTCTTGGCATGCCAGATTCGTTCACTTTGGATGAGATGCACGATCTCACAAAGACCGTCTGCGCTGGAGAAGATGCGTGGGGTATCTTTGAAGGTATCCCGGATGCTCTGAAAGAGCTACGTGACCGACCGGAGTGGTGCCTGGACCTGAACTTCATGCTCAGCCTTCTCCACACCGGCTATGAGATGCCTCTATCGCGTGAGGTCAAGATTGCAAAGAAGATCAAAGGCAACGAACTTGGATGGTGCCTCGGTGCCAGGTAAGATAAATCACCCTACTTATCCAATTCTTTCCTGTAATAAAACTAACTGATACTACAGCCTTCCCCTCCTGAGTCAGGAATCAGGCTGGACATGCCGGGTGAAGGAAATTTCATAGATTACGGTGACGTCGCAACGACCTGACATATTTTTTAATCATTATTGATGGAAGCATAGAATTCTTCCTCTCCACGCTAACAGGCTAGACCGTGTGTAGA
>MU628619.1:0-49311 GCA_025688805.1 Aspergillus egyptiacus
AGGAAAGGAAAGGACTGTTACTTTCAGTCGGATTGAAGAAGCCGCCTGGTAACAACATAGAGGCAGGAGGTATGCAGAGACAAATAAAAAAAAGAAAAAGTCAACTGTGGAAGTGGTGTGTTATTTCAATTTCAGGTTCCCCTGTCGCTGGCCACGGTATGGAGTATGCGCATTGGCTTTATTGTAACACCATAGGGATTGCAGCACCGGACTCCAGCTTGCATTAGGTATCTCCTACTTACTACCTACTAGTACTGGGCACTGCAGTATCTAGTTACTAGTAGGCCGCACTGGCAGCACTGGGAACTGCTGCACAACCGAAAGACCAGTCTTTCATTGCTTCAGTTGTACTAGATATCTGCACACAGATACTCTGTACTGTAGACATGGAGCATGGGTAGATGTGAGGCTTATTTATCATACCTTAATCTACTTTGTAGTACCTTAGTTATAGTCTGATAGACTCTCGAGTGGTGGGTTTGTTCCTGTTAGTCAGTGGGCGCCAAGCTTCCCAGCTTCCCCCCCTCAGGGCCCAGACGGTGCTAGTAATCAGGAGCACAACTCAACTAAGTTATTATTATTCTTCTTCTTAAACCAGGTCCCCCTTCTCTACATTGCTTATTCTCCATATCTGACCGTTTCAGAACCCCTGCCTCTCTCTTTGTGTTAAACAATCCCACAGGGCGCTGAAATTCTTGCTTCATCTCTACTCCGCCGTGCAAATACTCCCTTCCGCCAGTTTACTTCCCGCCGCTTCTTTCCCTCTCTCACTCCAATTGTGGTCAACCTGCTCCTCCACCTCCCTACCATGTGTAGCCGCCCCTGAGAGCGCCATCTGTCTGTGCTTCCGGCTCTGTTCTACTATCAGCCACAGTCCGAATTGGAATTGAAAAAAAAAAAGAAAAGAAAAGAAAAGAAAAAAACAAAGCAGCGGTCGTTTCATTGACTAGACCCTGGTGGTCAACCCAATATGTCCTCCGGAGCGGATAACAGAGACTATGAGGGGGTGAGTGTTGAGATAGTTGCTCGTGGTTGTGTTGCACCATCAGAAGCTCACCCATGCTTTGATGTCTAGGACTCGTTTCATGACTCGTCGGAGACCCCAACAACGAATAACAACCTAACCCTCTCGATCCCACAGAGCGCCTCCACGCGGTCGTTAACCGACAGCCCCCTAGGCGGATCTGCTACAACACCGCAGTTTACCGACGCCCCCCAGCTTCCACCACCAAACATGGATGAAGACAATAAGAAGGATGGGACGAACGAAGCCGCTGCAGACGCGCTATCGGAAGCAGAGGCAACTCCCCGCAGGCAGAGACCCTCGAAGTCGCCCTTGCTGACGGCGCATCGCTTATCCACAACATCTCTCGACGAGGTGAACCTCATTGGCAACACAAAGGAAGACGAGTCCGGCGGAAGTCCTGTATCGAATCAAGAATCCCAAATAAGCTCCCCTCCTCCATTACCTTCTCGAGATTCCTCGTCAACCCAGGGTTCTCGATTTCAGGGCCCGCCTCAGAATAAAACCCAGCCTGCTACTATCCCGCCCCCGGCTCCGTCGCG
Organism: Aspergillus egyptiacus; assembly: GCA_025688805.1. Classification (NCBI taxonomy): domain Eukaryota; kingdom Fungi; phylum Ascomycota; class Eurotiomycetes; order Eurotiales; family Aspergillaceae; genus Aspergillus; species Aspergillus egyptiacus. The sequence continues at coordinate 1,567 of MU628619.1, forward strand.
AAGAATTACAAGTCCTTTCGCCTGGCTTTCCCGAGCGTCAACAGGAAGTAAAGATTCTACGGCTCCCCCTCCGCAGTCCGGACGACGGAACACTGCTGCTTCCGTCTCAACAATTGGAAGCAATCCTGAATTTGCTGGACGATTACAGGATACAGATCTGGATGGCTCAAGCGTGGGGTCCCGGAGGCCCCACCGGAACAGCCTGAAGGACCAGTTCAAATTGCTCCGAATGCGGGAGGAGGGCTTTGGTCCAGAGACTGATGTAGCAAGCGTTGCGTCTGGGCGTGCAAGCATTAGCCAGTCTGCCACGAGTCCACCTCCCAGCATACCAGAGGAAGGAGAGACTGGCACGACAGCCGCGCAGCCGACAGCTTCGCCTGCAACATCCCCGCCATCTGCGGCCTCAACGGTCAATCCAAATCTTCCGCCCGGAACGGTCTCGGGTGTTTCGGCATCCGCGAGTGATGCGGCCGCACCTGTGGATTGGGAGCTGTGGCAGCAGCTTGTGAACGACGGGCCTCAAGCCTTGAAAGGGACGAATTCGGAGGAGCTGAATGCCGCAATCAAACGAGGGATCCCGCAGACTATTCGTGGTGTCATATGGCAAATATTGGCGGACAGCAGAAACCCAGAATTGGAGGAAGTTTACAAGGAGTTGGTTGCACGAGGCACCGACAAAGAAAAAGCGCGGACTAATGGTATGGTGAACGGAACTGTAGAGAAAGACTCGATAGCATCGTCCTCTCGTTCATCTATCCGCTCTGAGCGCTCTGTTTCGATAGCGCCTTCGAACAATAGCCCTTCTTCAACCCCTTCCCAGGAGTTAGACCCTGAAAAGCTGGCCAAAGAGCAGGCTGCTGATGAAGCTGCTAAGAAGAAGAAGGTAAAGGAGGATGCAGCGGCGCTCCAGAAACTTGAAAAGACTATTCGCCGGGACCTGGGTGCGCGCACGAGCTATTCTCGCTATTTCGTGTCCCAAGGCAATCAGGAGGGCTTGTTTGGCTTATGCAAGGCCTATGCCCTATACGATGATGCTGTTGGGTACGCGCAAGGGATGAACTTCATCGTGATGCCTCTGCTATTCAACGTTGGTCTTTTTGCAAATTGCTTATCATGTTGACTCACTAACATATTATTAGATGGACGACGCTGAAGCTTTTACGCTAATGGTGAAGCTCATGAATCAGTATGGCCTAAGGGAAATGTTCATCCAGGACATGCCTGGTTTGCACCGCAGCCTCTTTCTTTTCGAGCGTCTCCTTGAGGATCTTGAGCCTGCCCTTTACTGCCACCTACGCCGACGAGGCGTCCATCCGCAGCTGTACGCTACTCAATGGTTTTTGACACTGTTTGCCTACCGTTTTCCGCTGCAACTTGTCCTTCGCATCTACGATCTTATCTTTGAAGAGGGACTGGAGAGCACGATTCTGAAATTTGCCCTTGCCATTATGCGGCGGAATGCCGACACCCTGCTGGCGATGAAGGACATGACACCGTTGACAGCGTTTTTGAAGGAAAGATTGTTTGACACCTATATCGATAAACAGCCCAGTCCCTCATCCATCCTCGAGTCGGGTTTCTTTGGATCGTCAGGCGCTGCAGACAAAGAAATCTATCGCGCTGACATCATGGTTAACGATGCCTGCGCTATCGATATCTCGCCGGAAACAATTAGTGCATATACAGCTGAATGGGAGGAGCAGGAGCGTGCTGAGAAAGAACGGGAAGCCGAATTGAACTCACTGAGGCATACTGTGCAGAAGCAGAGTGCTCGCATTCGACTCCTGGAAGGCCAAGCCGAGACATCCGATAAAGAGCACGTTCAACTTGCATCAGAAGTCGTCCAATTGAAGGTTGAAAATGAGGAGCTTTCTGATATATGTGATGCATTAAAAATGCAAGTCAAGGAGCTCAAGAATGTTGTTGATAAGCAACCTGCCGAGGTGGAGCAGAAACTACAGACGGAGATGGATCGTATCATGAAACGTAATCTTGAGGTGCAAAACGAGAACCGTTCCATGATGGAACAAATGGCGGAGATGGAGAAAGAGCTTGTGGAGGCGAAGCTCAATTACGCTGAGGTAAGGACGCACCCACACTCGCAGCAGTCGCGAGTTCCAGCTAATTTCTTTGGTTCTAGATACACGAGCAACATGAGAATCTTAAGCAAAAGTGGAATGACGTTCGCAAGGCTCTCGATTGAGGTGTTATGTACAATGTATCCTCTATTTCTCTTCTCCGCCGCACTTTTGGAGCCTGTCGTTGCATTTGTTTGGCTTGCGAAGCCCCTTGGTTTCATCTCTAGTGTACATTCTCCGATGTTTGTCTATGGTTCTCCTGGATGAGACCGTAGATGTCGTTGTAACCATGTTCATGTTTTATATCCTATTTGACCGTGCATAAGGTTAACGGCCCTCAGTCTGGTGGTGACGCAGCTTGTCATGAATGCGATTGTATCTTTCCAGGCTCTTTCTATCTTCTTTATATTGTCTTCCTCGACCGCCTACAAAGATATAAAAGCAGTATTAGCTAGCAGAGAAGGATGTATCACTGCCAGTCTTACCGAGAATCCGCGCTTCTCCGCCCATATGCTAAACCAGCATCCCACCGCACCAGAAAGCAATGATAAATCAAATTTAGAGCACGCTCTCAAAATAAGTCATCAGTATGTCCTCCTTCACCGGCGCCGCGACGGCCTTCAACGCCTTATGCGCCTCACACTCCGTATCATAGTACTTCATGTCCTCCATAGACGCGAACGTCGTCTTGACGCTCAGATTGAAGCCCTTGTTGCGCGGATCCGGGAACGAGGGCCCCGCGGCCGCGGCAACAATGTATGGCTTTCCGTCCTGCACATAGCAGTAGAGTTAGTTAGGCGCTGGTGTCAATTCCAATGGAGATCCGACGCCGGGGAGGGACCGGGGAAATAAGGAAGAAAGAAAGAGGCGCACCTTCACGGCCGTCTTTGCGAGGACTTTATATTGCTCCAGCACGCGGTCTCGGGCTGCTTCGTCGGGGATTTTGAAGAGGGTGATGCGCTCAACGGGGGCCATTTTTGCGGGTTGCGATTGTGCGGATACGATGCGGCCTATGCTTGAGGATTAAACGGGGGCGATCTGGATGTAGGTCCACGGACCACGGTGAGGGAGGAGTGTTGGGCTCCCTTTATAGTAATAGTATAAGGTACCGTCTAGCCTGGAGGTAGGCCGGGGCGGGATGAATGGAGTTGAGGTCGGGATCTTGTGCGGGGTAGAAGGATTCCTTGCGGGCATGTTCTTAAGGTCCTGCTCAGATAGTTTTATTATTAATTTATATAGTAGTGTATTATTACGCTAACTGGAGAGTAGCGGCTACTCAGTAACCCAGCCCAGTGTTTGAATTTGATGGACTCCCAAGTTTAGACAGGAATTCGTTCCGGTTGTCCATCGGGTGCAACTACATCGACGCGGCGGGGTACCGTAGTTGTCCAAATCAACGGGTACTAAACCTAATCAGGTAATACCAAAATAGGAAGTACACGGTGTCCTCAGGCTCCAGGCTATGACGGGGTTCGTGGGTCCCCGGGCCAACATTCTTACACACCGCCTACTGGCAGAATTCCGCCTCGTCGCCGCTGAGGCAGCAAGCTCCGCAGCTTCTGCCGGTAGGCGGTGTGGAAGAATGCCCGTCGGCCGCGGACCCACATCGGGCATTTCCTATTTAGGAATTACCCAATTAGGTTTAGTGTCCTATCGATGTACGGGTAGTCGTAACTTAAGGTTCCCTTGTCCATCGGAAGCGGATGGATACCTTCGGCTGTTGCCCAGCGTTGCTTCCAAGAGTTGCAACTGGATGTTGATAATCGAGGACAGTATGAGTAAGGAGATATTAGAGAATCCATCATACTTTGGCTATTTATCGGAGACTTATTGTATTTAGGTAATTTTCCACTCTTGCTGGATACAATGTTTGGTAGCCCGTAGATTAAGTTCTAAGGTATATTCTTACTCTACACACTTTGATCCGGGATATTCAAGTGCGGAATGCACGCCAGCTGATCTTCGGCTTTATTCCGTGGCGGATGTTTCTTTTATCGGGCCGGGCGGAATCCCAATATGTAAAGATGATATGAATGGCCAGAGTCCGTATTGTTTATCATGCAAATCTCCTGCCAAACTGTATTATGAACAGGTTGAGGAAATATTTCGAGCTTTCTGGCTTGATGGGCGTTGCGCAGCTGCTTTACATGCCGGCAATTGATAAATCGCAGTATTTGGAGCAGTTTACAACAAGAGTCAACTTGTGTCGGTTTCGTGCCATATGAGTCGTCATCAGTTCGCGTGGGCCGTTCTGGCTTTTTGCTGGCTGGCGGCAGCCGCTGTCGCAAATGCAAATACCTGTCCCGGGAGCTGATATTTGAGGACTCGGAGCCAGCTGCGCGCCATACAGATCAGAGCATCATTGCGAATCCGTTCTTTTAGGTCATTATGACTAGGAAGCCAGATCTCTTATGCTCTCAAACATAGCGTTTGTGTTTTCGGTTCGACAGCAGGATTTATCACAGCCGGCAATTAATCCATCAACATGCACGTGGGCATGGACTGCGTCGTTCGTTTGATACCTCGTAGGCTGCGTATACTCAAATATCGTAGAGCGTAGATGGCCCTCTCGAAGGAAGCGCTCACCTAGCCATCGCGGTGAAGCCGCATCCGCAATCAAGCGTCATTGACCGGCTCCGGCCGATTCTTGAAGATAAGCTTATACTTGACGATCTCAACAATTTCCAGCTCATCTTCAGCATTCGCGCCCGCACCCAGCCCTTTCTGTCTCCGCTGGATGATCGCCAGCGGGCTTGGTAATTTCTTGACCTCCCCCGTCATACGCTGGTACCTCCCCACATAGAGGTAAGCCCGCTTCATCCACTTCGTGTCATCCGCCGCATTTTGCGGCGAGTAGTCCGGGAACATGAGCTTGCCGATGGGAGTCTCGATTGCGACGGATGACCTGTCCAGGTCGGGAGACTCGTAGTCATCGGATTGTGTGTGAGCTTCTGCTGGGAGATTGATGGTGCCCTGGAGTTCGAGAAGCGCGAGACCGGAGGGCGTTTGTAGGACCTGGGGGAGTGGGTTCGACGCTTCGTTGCGTGTCGCGGAGGCGCGGGGATGGAGGGGGATAGATGGCATTGTCGGTAAGGGAGTGGTGATCCTGACAGTCGAGATTATGGAGGTCGCGAGTGGAGATAAATTGGACTTGTGCGCGATTAGTCAAGACGAAGGGAGTCTCGAACGAGTATTTGAAGAGTAGTACGGAGTAGGCTAACTTGGGTGAGAAAGTGTGCAGGGGACTCTGAAGCTTCAAACGCGAAATCATTAGCGCGTCCCCACATTTGCAAATCTATGAACTATCTTAGGTATTATGAAGTCCTAGCCCAGCAGGCGTCAGCGCACACAAAATGGAAATTTATTTAAAAATAAAAAATAAAAACTATAATCTTGCTTTTATATAGGGCCAATATTAGTCGAGATACAGAGTATAGTTTGATTGACTGCAACATGATACATTTATTTCACAAAGCTCATTATATGTGTAGGTGCAGGGGGGTCCTACACGGGCACCTGCGAAAAGACAAGACTATCCCTTAGGTCAAGCTGACTATTTTGTCACTAGACGGTGGGCTCATATAAGAGAATGCTACACTCATCCGCGTATAGACAAAGCCGTAGATTAGCTTTGGCAAGGGAGCTGAATGCTATCCCGAGCATTCACTCTAGTCGCAGCAATTGAGCCAGCTGCCCTCAACAAAGTACTCGATTCCCAGAAGCGTAGCGGCTCTCTTCCCTTCCTGCGAAGTGTCGACAGACTCAAAAGCCGCACTCAAAGCCAGCAGCTTATGCCATTAGCTTCGCAGTTTCGGCAGTAGCCTAATTGCGTAGAAAGCTCATTGACCAAGCGTGCAAGACTGGAAGGAGGTAATGCCTATTCTTGTATATGAATAGGGCGGTATGATGAAGTCGCCGCGATAAGGGAAGTGTCGCCGGCAGGAGTGTCTGGGGCATGGAAAGTTGAAATAATCCAGAGCCAGTAGGATTTTGACGTCAGCGAGACAGGCCTTGCGATTCACGTGTAGCCATTGGAGTCATTAGAGACAAGCGCTATCATGCGGCACTCTTGCGATAGCAGGCGTCCTCGAGGTTATTCAGTCCTCGAATGGCTTCACTAACCATCTCTTCATCTGTCGTTCCTGCGGGGCCGTGCATTTTCCCATATCGCAAATCGCTCAAGTCACCGACAGTGGAGTTCAGCTCCGACAAGAGAGTGGCGGCCTCCTTGTCCACTGTAGCAATCTCATGCTCGATACTCGCGCAGGCCGTGTCCATGGCAGATAAAAGACTCGATACTGAGTGATACTCATTGGATGATACGGATGTCTGACCAAACAGCTGGACATCCATATCCATCTCTCGTTGATCATTTGAGTCAGCGCCGTCAACTCCAGTCCTTGCAAGAGATCTCCGGAGTTCTGCCTTTTGGCTCTCGCCTTGGCGGACTTCCCTGTCAATGTTCTCGTTGACAATATCCATGTCTTGCTCTCGGAGCTGCTGCAACTCGCGGTAGAGGACTCTAATATGAGGATGAGACCGGAGACGTTTCGGAAAGAGCTCTGTAAATCGCTGCAATGACATAATCGTCGGTAGAGAAGCTGCAGCCAACAGGAAGTTGCTGAGGATGGCGGTCTCCGAGGGCGCCATGATGCGGGCTAATTCGGCAACACAGGATTTGACCTGGATAATTGCTCACAAGATGCAACCCTCTGAGTGTAAGGTAAATAGTTTGGACTCCTGTCTCTCTGATAGGTTTGCTAAACACCCAGCAGGGAATCCACAAAAGCAGGTTGTTAGGGTGGCTGGGAAAACAACACAGATGTCGCCACTTGTGGGAATTTTCACTAGGAGATAAAGACAGTTCAATTGCATGAAAGTTTAAGCAAAGGACAGTGCTGAGAGTTATCTAAATGAGAAAAGAGGAGAAGTGGTTGATGTACATAAGACCAGTGGGATATAGAGCATTAATTGAAAGTCAGCAGGCACAACTGAGAAGTTCCGTGACTTCTTTCGCTTGCACGCGTAAAGTAGTTCTTCCGCTTCCTGACTCTTCCTCCCTGCACCCATCTTACTCTCACCAACACCCAGCTTGAACCAACACAATTCAGCTTTTTTTCTGACCTATTCTCACTGGGTCTCTTGTTGCTTGTCTCTGGCATCACCACCAAACTAAGTGAACTTCTATCTTCTGTCCATTTTGACCCTACATTGATTCTTGCCTTCGAGTGTCGAAGGCATCAAAGCAGCAAAGCCTGGGGAAGTTCAGCTCACGCTGACTGGAACAGGACAAGGTCCCTGTCGGCCTGCCTTGTCGAGTCTTTTGAAGTTTGCCCGCCGACATCCCGCTCCCGAGGAATTTGTTGGCACTTGCCTCTTCTTGTATTGCCTTAGGGTCTATCTTGTGAAACAGCGTAACTGAGTGGCCAGCATCCGGTGCCTTTTGCGCGCTGTGCAGGCCTTTGTCAACGCCTCTATCTCCAGAATCTGGGACTGTGTTCTACTCAACCAATCTCTCCAACAAGGTCCTGCCTGTTAGCCAACAGGCACTTTTCCGAATTTTATCGCCAACATGGCGCCAGCGGGCCAAACCGCTTATCAGAAGGACGAGAGAGTTCTCTGCTTCCATCATGAGATTCTGTACGAGGCAAAGATTCTGGACCTCAGACACACAGACCCCGACGACCGGAAAAGTCCGTATGAGTATCTAGTCCATTATAAAGGATGGAAGAACACGTACGTATTACTTCCCTTTTGAAGCTCCCTGACTGGATGACCCTTGTACTGCCTCTATTATTGTACAGTTGCGTTGCGATGTCTCGCCAAGGGGTGGAGGAATTCCAATTTCCAACACCCCCTGACTCCTTCCGGGTGGGCGCTTGCACATCTCGGTGGGGTGTTGACAGCAACGCGTTTTGCATGGTTGTAAAGTCTAATACTGATTTTACTTGAAACAGGTGGGATGATTGGGTGCCTCAAGATCGACTTCGTAAATTCACGGAGGAGAATAGAGAGCTGGCAACTACTCTTCGGCGGGAAGCTGAGGCTGCCCTTCGCCAGAAAACTTCAAAAGCCACAGTCAAAAAGAGGGGAGGCTCCGACCGCAGTTCCGCCCGCGGGAGCGAGGAGAGACAAACTTCCGTCCCTGGCCGCGGTACTAAGAGGGCTAGAGATAACGATGTTGAAAAGGTATGCTCTCAGATTTTGCTCGCAGAGCCGCTAAGCGAGGGGCCCGAGGTCACGCCGCGGCATAAGTTGATGCGTCAGGAACTAAATACATTTCCAGGAGGAGCATTTCTACACCCGACCGTCAGTGAGGATTGTGATGCCAGACAACCTCAAGTCGCTCCTTGTCGACGATTGGGAGAATGTTACCAAGAACCAGCAAGTAGTGGCTCTGCCAGCCAAGAGCTCGGTTAATCAGATTTTGGACGACTACCTGAAGGAAGAAAAGCAGAAGCGCACTAGCTCAGCCGACTCTGACGTACTAGAAGAAGTGATCATGGGCGTGCGCGAGTATTTCGATAAGTCGCTTGACAAGATTCTGCTCTATCGGTTCGAGCGCGAGCAGTATCGTGTCCTCCGCAAGAGATGGGAGTCAGAATCTGGGGAATCCACAGACAAAGGACCCCTTGATATCTACGGTGCAGAGCATTTGACCCGTCTTTTTGGTATGACCCTGACAAACACCAGTTCTGGTGGGCAACCGCTAACTGCTGCTTAGCTACAATGCCCGAGCTCATTGCTCAAACAAACATGGACCTCCAATCCACGAACAGGCTACGTGAGGAGCTATCCAAGTTCACGCTCTGGCTGAGTAAAAACTCCAATAAATATTTTGCCACGAGGTACATGACCGCAAGCAATGAGTACATTGAAAAGTCCCGCGGTGTCCCGAATCCCACGCCTGGAACTGCTACTTCGCGCCTCGTTTGAACAGGCCATGTGAGGTTTGCATCACCAACGGAATATCTTCATTTCGCATCTACCTTTAAATCATTTTAGTACCGTGAACCAACCCCACCACAATGTGACCAGAAACAGAACAATGATGTTTCTCGCACCAATAACTGGGCTTAATGGACCAACTTGTATCATTATTTTAGAGCAGGCAAAACTCAGGGAATGGCGAACCGGATTAGCAGTTGCAAAACTCGACTGTCTAATTGAAGGGATAGGAAAAGGAGCAAACGGAAGAGAACGTTTCCATTTACTAATTGAGTTCCATCCAACTGAGATCAACAGGTCATATACAGCTAGCTAGTAAACCCAACAGGCGCAAAGGAACGAATTCGCCTCTATTCTCACAGTAACAGTGCTGCGGTTAAACGTAGGTTGGAAGCATCTGAGATAGCTCACACAACCAATTTTGTAGTATCATCCACAGCACACCTTGTAGCCCGCTTCAGCTCCGCCTTCCAATCCGTCTCCCGGTATCTAGTCCACGCACTCAAGCCCTCAGGAGGCTGGATGCTCAACGTATCATATCCCTGCTTAATGATCCGATGCACCTCACGTGGACTCATATTCTTCTTCTGTGCCGCCGGGATGGGGGTCGGTGTCTGAGAATCGCCGTCCGCTTTCGCATCGCCTCCTTTACCCGGATTGAACAAAAGGACGTAGAAATGCGTCGAGACGTTAATAAGGGTCTCGACGGCGGCGACATGGATATCCTTGTTCGAGTCTGTGGGTTTGGAAAATGACGATGATGGGGCGGAAGGTTTGAGAGAGTAGACGTCGCGGAATTTGGAGATGATGGGTCCTGTTTCGACGATTTTATAGAAGAGATCATCGTACGAGGCTGGGTCAGGGAGGAAGGTGTCGCCTGCGGAGATACAGAATGCGATGAGATCAACCAAGGATGTGGTTAGGGTGGTTATGTATGGGCTGTTGAGGAGGTCGGAGGCGTAATTGGTTAGGAAACGCATCAGGGAGAGAAGGTTGCGCCAGAGCTCCGACCAGTGGTAAGGGAGGCGGATTCTGTTCATGGAGAGGTAGGTGAGGATGCGGAGGAGGATTGCAATCGCGTGGCTGCGAAGAGTGAGTTAGTTTTGCGAATATGTGGATTGTTTGGGTGCTGATCTACCTGTAAAGCTGGACATCGAGACGGCGGCGAAGATTGTGTGAGATTGCGTCGATCAAGATGTCAAAGATGGCAGTCGCAAGCACCCTGTCCCCAGTTACGAGGGGAAGATAAGGCTGTCTTTGCCTGCAAAGGCGCACTTTCCTCTTGCTTTCCTCGCTGCAGATAAGTTTGCAGGAAGTCGAGTCTTCTGAAAGGATTCGCAACGTGAAGAGGTTAAGTTCGGCATAGTATGCGACTCTCGGGGAACGATATGCGTGGTGAAGAAGATAGGAGGTAAGAGAAAGAAAGCTCGAAAACGGCGATTCGTCGGATTCTTTCTCAGGACCAGCATTGATCAGATGGTAGCCAAAAAGCTTATTCGCGTTGGTGAAGTCGTAAGTGGCTAGAAGGATCGCTGCCTGCTGTGCTGGTCTGTTCTGGTTAGCAGAGGCGACTCGTACGGATAACAGGAAAACCCTTACAAGGAAGCAAACATCTCCTTGGCTTCTTCCGGTGAGGGAGCAGCCGGCCTTTCTCTTTTACCCGGGCTCAGCACACTCAGTCCATAGTACAGAGTTCCCATCAGGGACCAGCCCTCGGGAGAATCGTCCTGTACGGCCACATAGCCGTTTCTCAGGGCACCGCATGAGATACCAACTCCTCTGACTATTTTTTGGATACTCGTTTCATTCACGAAATCATCAAGGCGTAGTTGGTATGGGTTCTGGATCTCGAACTTGTTGTAGTTGGCTAGCAGCCCCAGGAGAAGGAACGGGTCAAAAACTTGCACTGGTGATTCCGCTTCTTGAACAAGCTTTTGGTTGGTTAGGTCAGTTTCATATAGCGGGGCGCCGGGGTATAACGACTGGGCGACGCACTTTCATGATCGAAGGAAATAAATCTCGATGAGTAAAGTAGGTCACCAGGCTTGTCTTGTAGGCTCCACTGGTCATGGCAGTTGCTGTCTGGATGGCTTTGAACCGGATCTCATCTGGGAAACCATTAAGAAAGTCCTTCAAGCATGGAGAATGACCAATGTCTACCTACTGTTACTGCCACTGCGGATTATGTTATCCAAGACAGAGACGAACTTGGATATGACCTGATCAACTTTGTCGAGACCGGCAAGAACAGTAATGACATCGGAGCTCGGATTGGTGTACTTCTTCTTCAGAATACAGGCTAGAAAGACCGTCAAGGTCTATGTTCTTTTTAGACAGAGCAGAGAAAAGAGAGCATTCAAGTCAAGTCACTCACATCTAGGGCATAAGAGACCACAGGTTGGGATCCAGAGGATGCCTCTTGGATTCCACGAGCAAAAAACTGCTGGGTTTGAGACTGCAGACGGTCAGCGCAGGCTGATTGCTATGCAGTGACCATGAAAATTCGCAGGAGGATAACAGACCTGACTGCTGAGCGTGTCATCAGGGCTGAGAGCCTCGAGGATGGCATTGAGTTGGGCCCGATCAGGCGGCAAGAGGAAGAATTCCCTCCAAAACCCTTCAGAGGGTTCAGTATAGTCCGGACTCCATGGGATAATCAGCAAAGGCGTTCTAATACATGTCAGAGGGGGACTGTACTTGAAATAGGTTCTCATATAATTGCACAATTTTAGGCTTGAAGGTTTCAGGTCTACTTTGCAGCGTTAAGGGGGATTCCATGGTGGTAGACATCATCTACCACTGGCATTGCAGGAACTAGAATGAAGACTAAGATAAGAAAGAGGAGGAGGAGATGGGTGATAAACAAAGATTATCTTGAAATTCTAGAAGTATTCAAGATGCTTGTTGCAGATAACAACTGGGCAACCCCGTAAAGTCCACCAGGAACGACCACATGTGACTTGGACTCCAGGTCCCGTCGGGATGCTCTTTAACCTCTTTCGGTCGTTTACTGTGGCTTGAACATGAGCCACATCTTGGCATCCCCACCTGCACCTGCAGCCCACAAGGAGTCAGAAAAGATCACATGACAGTCACATGATAGCCCGCGCTTCTGCTGAGTAATCTTATGTAGTGCCTTAGACATAAATTATTAGTAACCTCCTGTCGAGTCCCAGGTTTCAATAATAATGCGAAAAATGACTTCATAGCCATCCAAACAAAAAAAAAATACATGAATGTGCAAGCTTTGTTCTAACTAGGAAATAATGCCAGATGCTGAAACCAATTATTACTTGGTGTATAATAGTAATAATCCAGATAATCCGTAGGATTGACTTCCACAAGCAGTTGCTTTGTCAACAACCTTGGAAGGATCAGGAGAGAGCCCAGGGCAAGAGTGGCGCCATCCTGTGTAGAAACACCTTCAATGTGATTGGTACACCCGCGACCTTTCCTCTGATGCGGCGCCCGTTTTAACCGACCGCCCCCAACCCACCTGCAGCTCCTGCTCGAGACTTTTCCGCCTTCAAACTACTACCTACATTGCTTGTCGAGTCACTCTCGAACACCCTCGCTTTCACTGACCAACCGTTTCATATTGGCCGCATGAGAACTGGACAGAGAACCCTTGTACATTGGATATAGACCTACAAACACCACATCGTTCTCACAACATGTCACTTTACAGACCAACTATGCCGGCAGTGACATCATCCGCCATCGTCCGCTGTTTGAGCAAGCAGTCATCCAGCATTCGCCTTGCGCCAAAGTACCGCCTGTTCTCTTCATACGGAAATGCTTATCGATCCTCAAAGCGCGACATGCAGACGGCTACAGCATATCGCCCACGCACCCTGCCATCCTCCTTCCCGATTCCACCCAGTCCAGGAAAAGATTCTTCCATCGCCGCCGAATTTCCCTCTCCTCGTGAACCCATGCAAACGCGCCAAGAGAAGACACCAAACACTCCAGAGACTAATCTAGACGACAAGGAGTCTCGGACTGCAAAGCCTGTCGAGTCTACCCCGGCCGCTTCAAAAGCCCCTGAGAAGCCTCGCAGAAAGCTGCGACCTCGGAAGGCGGCGATGAAATTGACACCTGTTGCGGTTGAACAACTCCGGAAGCTATTGTCCCAACCCGAGCCACGGTTGATCCGAGTTGGAGTAAAGAACCGCGGTTGCTCCGGTCTCGCCTATCATCTGGAGTATGTGGAAAAGCCTGGCGCCTTCGATGAGGTTGTCGAGCAGGACGGTGTGAAGGTCTTGATCGATAGCAAGGCGTTGTTTAGCATCATTGGCAGTGAGATGGACTGGCAAGAAGACAAGCTAAGCGCGAGATTTGTCTTCCGGAACCCGAATATCAGTAAGTGCCCCAAGTTGTTCCATCCGAGAGTCATGGGCTAATTCATTGTGCAGAGGAGCAATGCGGTTGTGGCGAATCCTTCATGGTATAATACTCGGTCTACGATCTTTCCCACTTTTCACTATCCTTGAGTCTTGTTTCGCGGTGCATCGGATGGCGTTTTGGACGATTACTTTCGGCAAAACTATGATTCCCGGGAGAATATCCCATCATTTGTACGATTATAGAGGACCTACGCTTTCTAGGTCAAACCTGCACGCCCACTCTTTCTGGCATGTTTGTCGTCCACTGCACATTATATGAAGGCGAAATCAATCAATACACTGTCGAAGTCACGGGGCATGACAACACGCTTTAGATAGCCATTGAACAAATAAATTCAATATGTACTAATCCGCGTTGTAATTTCTTTGCTAAATTTTTATATAGTGCTATCTAGGCCATCGCTTGCCCCTTCAGTTTTCGTGGCACTCCCCTTTACTAATTAGTAGAGCTACCAGTAGTTCGAGCTCAGTTCTTGAGCTTTGGATATTAGTGCGAGGGGCTTGGGTCAAGGTCACTGGAAAGTATCAAAATGAAGATGACGAAATCCTTGTAGTGGGGGAGGAAGAGAAAGGTGCTTTATCAGGCAAGCAGATCTAAAAGTAAGTATTCTATGTCCATATTCAACCAAGCTGCCTAGGTAAGGCCGCATGCTCTGAACCAAGGAAGGTAAAAAGTCCTTTTGTATTGGGAGTCCTCCTGAGTGAAAGCGGATCTTTCCTCATCTATATTGTATCACGTGCAGCCATCCTATTATTGTCAAGGCAACAAGTACCGCAGATCATCACAGTACAACCTAAATCCTTATTACCTAACAGAGGTGAACTGAAAATCAACCCATGATATGAATTTACCTACTAATTAACACCTTCATATATGACAATGACGACCCCATCTGTTTCCTCCCGTCCTGGCCCACCAGCCACGGAGAGAGACCCCCTCCTCATCACAGTCCGTTTCTCCGCATCAATACCAGACCTCCGTCTCGATATCACATCCCCCGAAACCACCACAGCTGCGGGCCTCAAACAAGCCATCCGCGCCCGCCTCCCAGCAAGCCTCTCCTCCCACCGTCTCCGCCTGATTTACGCCGGCCGTGGTCTCGAAGACACCACTCCCCTCTCAGTCTCCCTGAAGCTCCCGGCCCCACCAACGAGATTCACCAGATCCACATCTACGATAGACATAGATGCCGATGCAGACGCCGACAGTGCAAAGAAAAGAGACAAAGGCAAGGCGCCGGTCCGCGAAGCACCGCGTCTGTACGTCCATTGCTCAATTGGCGACATCGTCCTGAGCGCCGCCGACCTCGCTGCCGAAGCGGCTGTATCTTCGACGCTGCGGAAGGAGCAAGAGCCGCAGTCTGCAACGGAAACCATAGACCGGCAGCATAGTCGTAATCGGGCCCCTTCTTCCTCGTCCACGGTCCCTGCCCCGCGTGGCTTCGACAGACTGCTCTCAGCGGGGTTCACGGCCGCAGAGGTCGCGGCCCTCCGGTCGCAGTTTATGAGCATACAGTCCGTTTCGCGGACGCCGGATACGATGCCCAGTGGAGCGGAGTTGCGCGAACTCGAGGATCGCTGGATGGATGAAGGGTCCTCGGCGATGGCAGCTGGTGTTGCTGGGGGCGGGGAAGGGGTTGCATTCGCAGACGATGATGGGGGATTTGGGACAGGGTCAAGGGGAGCCATTGATGATATGCTTTGGGGCGCTGTGATGGGTTTCTTTTGGCCCGTGGGTTGTGCGATGTGGTTGAGGAGGGAGGAGGGGGTTTGGAGCTGGCGCAAGGGATTGGCTGTTTTTGTGGGGGTTTTGGTGAATATCGCGTTTGGGGCTATGCGCATCATGAACTGAGGCCTTTTGACTCTGGGGTAGGTCCAATGATACACGGTGCTGGGATTTTGGTTCGTTATGTTCTCAATGATTGGATGACTGTTTATACCTTGATACCCCCGATTTCTAGCTGTTCAATTCGAGTTTAGCGGTGAGAAGATAGAATAGAAAATACTTGTAGGGATGTTTTCAGTAATTAGTCCTGATATTATAATATCGAAGGCTGGATGGTTTGTTATCATACAACGTTCGGCCAGTTGGTCGTGAGGCGGAACTGGAGGAAAGCTTAAGGACTAAGACAACATCAACGCCCGCTAAAATTCAAGTTCAGCTGAATTTGCTGTATATAACAGCAAATATCAGCAGGATGAGAACAGTAATAATAGCAATTGTGATTAACCGATTCGTAGCCATCCTGCAACGGACAGATGTTAGCTTCAGTGGACAATTTGACGTCACGC
This sequence comes from Aspergillus egyptiacus, assembly GCA_025688805.1. NCBI lineage: Eukaryota > Fungi > Ascomycota > Eurotiomycetes > Eurotiales > Aspergillaceae > Aspergillus > Aspergillus egyptiacus. The sequence goes on from MU628619.1 coordinate 17,291, forward strand.
AGAAGGGACTGAGAGAAAAGGGCGGCAGTACCTACGAGCCATTCCCCTCAAAGTCTTGATACTTGTATCGACATAGCCTTCGCTCCGGCCTAGATTCTCACGAGTATGCTCAATGGTTTCCCGTTGCATCTGCAGATCGGCCAGAGTGCTGCGCCCAATGTCCTCAGTTTCCAAAGCGATCCGCTGGCTTTCTTGCAACCGCGCCGAGCTCCGCTCTAGACGCTCCGTCCCAGAAAGAAGCTGCTGCCTCTGCTCCAAATGTTGATCTTGCGGATCGTCGGTGTAGCGGTCACCGAAGAGCGCCTTTCGATCGTCAGAGAGAGACTTGAGCTTGCGCTTTGCCTCATCGACGTCACTGGAGTAGTTACGGAAGCAAACGTTGACCTTTGATCGTGCTGCGACGGGAATGTTCTGCTTCTCTAGGCGCATTTGGTCCAACTGTGGGGGCGGAAGTCAGTCCACTTTCCAGATTCATGGCGGGTGGATGCTGTGGAGAAAACAGATATCACTGACCAGCTCTGTTGCCTCTTCCAGGGCGCGCTCTGCTTGTCTGATAGCTGAGTTCCGTTGCTCCCCGCTGAGCTCCGCAATCTGGTCGAGCTTCTGGTTTAGGTCCGCCTGAACGAGATTTAACTCCGTCTCGTAGCTGCTGAACATCTCAGAGCCGGCATCGGTATCTAGAGGGTTAGACATGATGGTTCGGACGACGTGACTGTGATCTCGGGATCCGACTGTTCTTTGTTGGGAGACTCAATCGGCCTCGGGGATCTAGGCGTCGATAAGGCGGAGGGTGGCTGGTGGTCCGGATATATGGCGGCTGGAAATGGGATGGTTGTTTCACGGTTAGACGTCTAAACGACCGACAAATACGTAGAATTAGACGCTAAAAAGAAGGAGGGAACTAATAGCGAAAAGCAGCGACAATGAGGACGATAGATAGAGGCGAGAATGGGTTGGCTCATTGCGGCCCTACGCGGGGAGGGCATCGCCACGTGATTGTCATTTGGGCCGTTTCCGCATTAGGTTGTCTTGAGAAGCTTCATCCTCCGACCTCTGTTATCATCATCACCTGTGGCGTATTGGCGTTCTCTCCTATCCTAAGTTGCTCTTAATTATCTCGTGCGAGTTATGTCTCTGGCGAAGATGAGCGAGATGACCGGAACCTAGCCAGGGCAGGTCACCACAGCCCTCTTAACCGCCCTCAAACCAAGGAGCCTAACGGGGCAGTCCCTTCGACGGGATCTGCATTCACTGACTACGTGCTGTGTGACACGTTTTTCCACGACGCAGAGACACTGTACTCCGAAGTACATACGGAGTACTGCTCCAGATTGGCAGAAGCTAATATAAAGCGCCCGACCCCGTCAGGCCTGGCAGTCATCTGATACAATCAGTCTCTCCAAGGTTGCATTCCGTGCAGCCCGCCACGGTCGTCCATGGCTTGCGACATCGCTCCATATCTTTCTTCTCGGTTTATTTTTCTTCCTGTCTCTGAATAGCCTCTAAGCTAAACCGTCCCACCTGATGCGCTCCATGTGCAGCAAGGTTAGCGTTGTGGATGAAATTTACACCGGGGCCGTATATTTACGGTGGCTTCGCCCGACATTTATGCTTGGTCTGTTCCTGAGCTTGGCCATCTGGATATTTAACCTGATTCAAGAGGATCACGCTCCTAATGGAACTCCCCAGACCTCGAAAGGTCGCTATTGTAGGGGGCGGCCTCACCGGGCTCGCCGCTTTGTGGGCTTTGCAAGGTTCCTGCCATGATGTTCACCTATTCGAGACCTCGTCATTACTCGGTGGGCATATGAAAACCCTGTTGCTCGAGAGCAGTGGGAACCAAGTCCAAGTTGACATGGAGATGCCAACATTTAACCCCAAGGCTTGCCGTTAGTGTAACTCGGGACAATCGCTGTTTTGGAGCTAACTCCCATGGCTAGCTAACCTGGCTTCACTACTCTATCACCTGCGAATCCCTACAACAGCTGTTCCCTTCACGTTCGGAGTGTTAGAGGACAATTCGGTCTTCAAATGGCACATCAGTATCCTGAAGAGCATTCTTTGTCATCCGCAAACACTCTGGAAGCGAGAGACTTACCGGCTATTGCTAGACATTATCAGCTTGAGATATCTTGCTGTAGATGTACTCGCCAAGCCTATCTCCAAGGCTATGGATGTCCATGATCTGACAGACAGTTATCTGTCAAAGGAAGGCTATTCCGAAACCTTCCGGGACAAATATCTCGTTCCTTTACTTTCAATGTTGTGGCGGACCAATGCCGGAAGGTTCCTTCCTGGATTGCCTGTTAAGGCACTAGTCCATTCTTTGTGTGATCATCAAATCCTATCCACATACGAGATGATGCCAAAATGGCGGCGAATTGATCCCGGGGTGAGGTTCCTTATCGAGACGATGGCTAAGGATCTCCCCCCTGAGAAGTTGCATCTTCAGACGAAGGTGACTGGGATCACCCGGCGTTCCAAATCGCAATTCAATCTTGCAACATCGGACGGTAAACAGTGGAAATTCGACCATATAATAATGACCATCGATGGTCCCGAAATTCTTCAATTTCTGGGCCCTGCGGCTAATGCTGAGGAGAAGGATATTATTCAGGGTCTAGGAGTCTCCAGGAACATCGCAGTGCTACATTCGGATTATCCTGTGAGTTCCTCCCTGGAATCGGGCTTTCCCACCGCTAATGTATTGGTCTCAGTTAATTATCGATGATGCTGCCCCTGGCCATAATTATATTATGGCTTCTCGCAATTCACGGCGACAGGGATTTGCTCCTCCCAAATCCTGCCTAGTGTACGATGTGAACGTCCTCCAGGACATTCCTGCTTCTCGTTTCGGAGACATACTCATCACTTTAAATCCACTCTCGCCACCTCACCCCAGCCTTGTCCAGGCAGTATGGGAGTTTACGGAAGCCGAGCCGTCCGCAGAATCATTGCTGGCCCAGTCACGCCTTTCCTCAATACAGAATAAACGGGGTCTGAGCTATGGCTTCTGCTGGACTGGCCGTGGAGCTTTGGAAGATGCTATCACATCTGGCCTGAGGATCGCCATTCAAGACCTTGGAGCTACGGCTCCTTTTGAAGTTGTCTTTCATTCTCAGTCCCTACTTGAGGATGGATCTCTGCCTAAACCCACGGGTCTCCGACAGAATCTTGTGAAAACCAGCCTCCGGATAGTTCGTCTCTTGATACTTGCATTAGAGGTTTTTTTGTTGTTACTAGGCCGCCTGCATACTCAAGGGTCAAAGGCTAGGTTTCGCGCTAGCTCGTCCAAGGCGATCAGGCCGTCCCTGAAGACTTAGGTCTCGAGGGGAAGTAATAAATCGTCTTTTAAGGGGTTCGAGAAGTACGATACCAAGATCTAACTGCCATCAGCGTAACATTTGTTTTAAGCAAGCCGAAATTCGCCTAGAGGATACAACAAAACCCGCACAGCCCATAAAACATGGTATACACATTACTCAGCTGCTCTTCGGATATAGTTCTTAACATTGATTTCCCAGTTCCCACGCCCAAGCTCTTCGTCTCTTGCTATCGAAACAGGACAAGGAAAGGTCAAACGAGGAACTTCTCGCTGTCCTGGCTCACGATAGCGGCGCTTCTCTTCGCATCGAGAAATAGGTCCTCGCACTCCGCAACATCGGCCTCCTCAATTCCGCCCGGTCGCCCATTAACCCGGGCAAGGATGCTCGCTGGCGTCAGCAGCTGGAGAGCATACCGCAGACTGACTTTGCTGCCATGCTCGGCAACCTTGTCAAGGGCGGGATCGGTGATGTTGAGGCCTTCTGTCTTGGCACGGAGGCGAATGATTGTCTTGATTTCGTCGGGAGAGTAAGGATGGGTGGGGATGATGAGCAGACGGGCGAGGAGGTCGGGAGGGATACCGTGGGCGGCAGTAATGTCATCGGTGCCGCGGATCACGGTGTGACCGCGATTTGAGGCGAGGATGACGATTGGAGATATCGATGACTCGAGAGCGCGATTGAGATATGTGAAGCATTCAATATCCAACATGTGGACCTATCCAATCATTGTGTTAGAAGGATTACAGGCACGAGAGAGAGAAAGTTTGAATAAACGGACCTCATCAATAAAGAGCACACCAGGAACCAGCTCTGCGACGCCTTGGTCGATATAGCGATTGACAACCTTGTTGATCTCCTGCCGCAATTTGTCGGTTATTTCGGTCTTCTTGGGCTTCATGAGCTGTCCCATCATGCTCATGACGTCCTGACCACCTTGCGGCCGAGCATTGGCAATGTCCAAGTCATGTAATGTCACGTCCTGCACGATTTCCTTCTTCTTGTGGACCTCGCCCTTCGGTACAGGGACGTACTCCTCGGCTTCAAGATCGAACTCGGTCGCATAGGCGTCAGACCGCCCGACTCGCTTGCAAGCTCCTGTATTCGCTTCTATGTAGATGACGTCTCCAACGGTGACACGCTCTTTTTGAATCGCTTCGTAGATACTGGGGTCCAAACGTAGCTTCTTCGTGCCCTTAGCGGACTTCAGGCCAATAATCAGATGGCTGATTGTTCGGCCGTACCCCCCCAGTGGGTTTTCAGCTTCCTGTGGTGTGAGTTCTGTGACTTCGCCTTCGTACACCTCCTTCGTTTCCCGCACCCGAAGACCTAGAAAGAGCGTGTTAGCCGCTTGGGCGTTATCTCCGCCGTTTATGGGCGCTTCGTACCGATGGCTCTTCTAAAGTTTTCCATAAGAGCTTCTGTCTTCTTGACTTCTGCGGAGTAAATCTCACTGCCAACAATAGGGCAGAAGGGGACTTTCGTTCCTAGCTCCTGAGACACCGCGAGCGCGAGAGCAGTCTTTCCTGTACCGGGGCCACCAGCGAGAAGAACGGCCCGGCCGGCCATCTTCTTCGCCTTAATTAGATCCACCACAACGCTGCATGCCTGTCAAAAAAAAAAAAAGTCAGTTAAAATCCATTGGGTCTGTCTTTGCATCCCTCGTAACAGATCATCAACAAGTATCGATTGAGAGGGCTAGGGCAATGCGCACCTCACGAGCAGCCGCTTGCCCAACCCAGCCGTCGCTGGATGGCTCAGCAGTACCATCTAAGCGCACTCCCAGGCCCTTAATATGCGTGTGGGCAGCTGTCCTGTTTTCGCGTGAATTGCCCTTTACTTCACTGATTTGAACCATGGCGGATGGGTGACACGGCCTTGGAAGGAAGGCACGAGCAAAGTTATCAATCAAAAAACCAGTTGAATAGAGAGCAACACGTTTGTCAAATCAAAGAAAGATTGAGGCCGTTGACAATGTCGGATAAAAGCGTTGATGGGCAGTTCTGGAACGCAGCTCTTGCGGAAATCCATTCAAGATTATGCCAAGGCGGTCAGGGCAACTCCAAATTCTTCCACCAGATTGTCTCCATCTCCGCTCCTTCGATTCTCCAGGCGACGGTCGACGCTCAATTACCTCCGCTTTCTTGTCTCCTGCAATGAACTAGCGCTCTTATTCTCAATCTAAACGGCTGGCAGGTCTGTCGATACTCCTCAGCAATGCCCTTTTCTTTCTCTCTTGCGTCGGCCTTCCGAGGCCTGGCGCTGGCATCGAAACGATCGTTTTCCACGACGCAACCGGCGCAGAAAATCAAACCATTACCAGACTACATCCCTCCATACCCGTATGCTCCCAACTACATATTCCGGCAGTCCAACACGGGTCTCTACGGTGGCGCCATGATCCAATTCGGAAACAAGATCTCCAAGGGCCGAAACGAAGGCAAGACGCGGCGATTGTGGAAGCCCAACGTTCGACGGAAGAAGCTATGGAGTGAGGCGCTTGGGCAATTCCTATTTATTAAGGTCACGCGGAAAGCTCTACGAACAATTCAGAAAGCAGGCGGTCTCGACGAATACCTGTTGGACGATCGGCCGGCCCGAATTAAGGAAATGGGACTCTTCGGATGGAAGCTTCGATGGCAGATAATGCAGACAGAAAAGGTTCAAGAACGATTTAGAGAGGAGCGAAAAAGATTAGGCTTGCCGGAACCACCGACTTTCGAAGAGTGGCTGAAGCAGAAGGAGGCTGAAACGAAGGCGCAAGTGGAGGATCTTACCGACATCAAGGAGGCAACCAAGCCGACATACAACGACAAGAACTACTAGCGACGGTCAGCGACAATTCTCTTACCTATGGGCCGTTAGTTCGGTTTATGTATTATTTATATGACTTGCTGGGCATTTATCCCAATACCTGGGAATCTGGAATGATTTTCCAAGGTTCCTGCTTGAATACTTGCTGCATTTTCCTCTTCGGTGTATTTATACTCATACGTCCTAGTTGACTTGTCAATGCTATTGATTTTTCACAATGTACGGAGGTGTCGCTTATTTCAGGGTTGAATTCCCGAACATTGCTGAACAGGCCTCGTTGCAACGATGCAGTGATCGTGCCGGGCTTCGTGGTCTTCCGCATGCGGCAATCAGCTCCATTCAGGCTATCACCTACATTTAAATTCACTTCCCAACCCTCCTAGAGTACTTCCATCAAGGGGAGGCTCGCCAGTCTGATTTACTCATCAATGTTTTGATCAAAATGCATTTCGCCCTACATCCTCGGAAGGGCCCTGTCGTGCCTCCTTACGCTCGCTTCTCGTTTCTCATCCAGCAGCATCGCAAACAGCTCAAAGCAATCGCTATCCTAGGCGTCGCCCTCGTCGCCGTATTCCTCCTCTTGTCCCAGCTCTTCTACACAAGCACGGGGACCGTTGCAGTTTCAAGAGGAACTCCGAATGTTGTTATCATGACTGTCCTCGACCCTACTCTATACAGCGAAAACTACCTGCAGAAGATTGTCCGGAACCGGGAGGACTATGCGGAGAGACATGGCAAGTGACACTACACTTGGAACGGGCAGTTGTCTTTCAAAGACAGGCTATCTAACAATGTCAATCTCTACATACACAGGTTATACGAACTTCTTCGCCAACATCACCACTTACGACTCATATATAGGATACGCTCCGCGGAGCTGGGGTGTCATCCCCGCGGTTCGCCATGCGATGGCAACATACCCGTCGACCACCTACTTCTTCTACCTAGACGCCCATGCCCTGTTCATGAATCCGAGCAAATCCCTCGAAGCTCATCTTTTGAATAGATACCGACTGGAAGCCCTGATGCGGCGTAACGTCCCCGTCGTGGGCCCAGATAGCATCATCAAGACCTTCTCTCATCTCCGTCCCGAAGATATAGACCTAATACTCACGAATGACGCGGAGGACCTGAATACGGGCAGCTTCGTCCTCCGTCAGGGCGACTTTGCTCGTTTCCTCTTGGATACATGGTTCGATCCGTTGTATCGGAGCTATAATTTCGACAAAGCAGAGACTCATACCTTGGTGGGTTGCTCTGATCTACATCTTCCTGTCTGGTCATGCGGGCTTCTCAATGGCTAACTCACCTTGTTCTACTAGGAGCATGTCGTCCAATGGCATCCAACAGTTCTAGCTCGATTGGCGTTAATACCTCAGCGTGTTATTAATGCCTATAGCAATGATTCCAGTGGGGCCGCGTTTGATGGCACATACAAGGATGGCGACTTGATCATTCGGTTCTTTGGATGTGACGGGGATCCCAAGCGGGATTGTGAGAGCGAAATGGATCCTTATTACAAGCTGTGGGCCATGAAATTAAAGCTCGGGTGATAGTGCGCATCCAGGTCTAGAGGATCCTCAAGGGAAGGAGTTAATAACTTAATATCTCTGCGTTTCTTTTCAGTGCCGTCTCATAGGATTGGTTTGCTTCAGAGTCGCTCTCTAGGTCGCATCACATAATTGGAATTGGATGTTAAGATATGGATTTCTTTTTATCAAAGGCACTCCTGATTGGTTAGTGCTATTGATGGCTCTTCACTGTTACATCCATGAGCCTAGCGCATCTATCTAGGTAGCTACTAGATATTTGGCCCGGATGCTCTCCTAGGTTCGTTTCTCGCACTCGGTGACTCAACTTCAACGACTTGCTGCGTGTCCTGACTCCAACACGCTCATTCATTGGAGATAATCAGCCTAGCATATCAGCTCAAATCCGCTTGTCAATCGATCCCACCCGGAGTTCATTTCTAGACCAAGCCGGGAATCATGACGAATTTCTTGCGCTTGTATTTGTCACCAAATTCTTTGCGATAGCGGCGCTCCTTCTTCTTCGCCCATATCGCCATCTGGCCTGCCGCAACAACGATGAACAACAGAACACTCCAGCTGAGCCCACTAACTAGGTAAACGCCGACCCAAGCAACCACTTCAAAGAAGTAGTTGGGACAAGTCACAGCGCTGAATCCGAACCCGGAGGGTATACCGCGTTCCGTAGTACCGGGCCGGCGCAGATCACGTAGCACCAAATGCGTGTTGAAATTGGAAATCTCTCCGAACACGAAGAGGGCAAGGCCAGTGTAAAGCAAGACGGGGCTGAGTTGTTTAGTTGCCGCGGCGGAATCAGGCCGGAAAACCCAGTAAGCAATATTGCACCCGGCTAGCAGCCAGTAATGGCCGCTGTTCTTGACGATATTGCGTGCGGGCATTGTTGCGTTGCTGAAGCGATGAACGTAGAGTGTTTCGTATTCGCGTTTCAGGAAGTGGACGGTAAGTAGTCCGCAGACAAGGAGCTGAAGGTCGGTCGGTTCCGGGACATTATCGAAATTGAAGTAGAGATATGGACGGAGAGGAAAAAGGAAAATGGCCGGGATCAGGAGGGGCCCGAGATACTCGATGATGAACACAGTTTGCCATGCGATTTGAGGACCTGGAGGGGCAAAGCGAAAGACGTAAGTAAGAAGCCAGGGGACGAATTGATGAGATACAACAAGACGAAATCATACCTAAATCCTTAACATGCACTATAGCCTTCTCGCCAAGTCCGCTTCCCTCTATGGTGCTTTCTTTCGAGTTGGGAATTAGGGCCCGGTCCGTTGCTTTAGTAATTCTGAGCCGGTGAATGGAATAACCCGAGGCTTGCGCCAACGAGTTGTAGAGTTCCTGGGTTGTCGCATTCGAAGAAATCTGAACTTCCTTTGGAAGACCCTTAATCGGTTTCCCTGAATATGCAACTCGTGAGTGATATTTCAAACCAGCTCAGGCAAAGAATGAAGAAGCTTACCTCGTGGCTGAACCGCCACGGTGACGGTTGGAGGAGCCATTGGATTTTTAGTTCAATCCGAGGAAGCAGGTTCAGCTTAGAGCCTCTACGAAGTTTTCGAAGTTCTTCGTATAATAATGCAGGAGGCTGGATGATAAAATTGGCCTGGCGGAAGCTAACCTCGGCGAAAGTCACATGATGGTCGATCATCTCCTGCGCATCTCCCAACGGTCCCCAGCCAACAGGAGAACCTCCCTAGAGTGAGGTAGGTCCCTACGTACCTATGTGTCCGGGTGCTTACCTTTCCCCAATAGGTCCACGTTTATTATGCAGTGCACTGTCACCTGTGGAACACCTCCAAGATGACTCGGTCGGCAATAATATGAGCTCGAGTCCCACAAAATAAATAATGAGACCAATCTAGACTGGGGATCACTATTGCAACAGGGTTAGTGACCGAGCTGTATGCACCAGGCTTCGAGCTACTGTTCAGCTCGCGACGCTCCGAAGTACGCTAGTTTCAGCTCCAGCCTGCCCGGCCAGTCAAAAATAATCTCATGTTACACAGTAGACTACATTTCATTTCGACGATGTCAGCTTCGCTAAGCAAAGTGAGCAAAGTGGTCTTGCATTGAGCAAACTCAACTGATTTTGTTGATCTACAGGACACATCGGGAAGAAAATAATGTTTCGAGCTGGAGTACACTAATTGACAGCTTGGCCAGCCCCTTTGAATTTTCGCATGGAGTTGACGCGCAGCTGCTGATCGCTTGAGCTTGCCGCAACCAACTGGTGCGGAGCCGACGCAATATGCGGCAAGGCCCGGGACATCCATGCGCAATGCTTCAACAGGTAGACTAGTCTGTAGGTTCATTTCCTTCATCCTATGATGTTTCACAGCAATGTCATCGGTCAGGACAAATTAAAACCAAGATTGGACAATCGTCTTTATGACGACTGAGCCTGACTCGTGCTAGGCGATAACGGGGTCTGACTCTGGCCTGGATTGAAGACTGAATCTCTTGGGTGGAAAACATTCATATGAGAGAGCGAATGAATGCTCCAAAACGCCCAACCCCAGCAGGTCAGTGGGGCACGGGGCACACTTCAAGCAGGGAGTGGCCGCAGAATTGAGGCTATGGCATTACTTTCCCTCGTCCCGTCTTACGACTCTCTTGCCGCTATGAGCGCCCGCTGCCTGAGCGCCCGCTGCCCTGTCGAGGTTGACTGACATGGTGGCTTTGCGCTCTCTCGGCTTCAGCCGCACTTGGTTCAGCCTGCGTTCAAAGATGCCTAGGGGTTCGCATCCGGGAGAAGTATAAAATCAGCTTCGAAGGCCCTCTTTCAATGATTATTGATTATTCTATTGGCTTTGAGACTGCCATCGTCCGTGTACTTCTTATATCCTATTTGTTTGATATTGGTGCTCATATACTTGATAAACAACACTCTTGAACTGCTTCTCTGGGTTCAATATCAGCGCTTTTGAGAAAGCTGGTTCTACCTAGTGTACGTTTCACTTTGATGTCCGATGACCCAATCGTCTCCTATCCTGCCTTGTTTATGTTGCTTCGCGCCCACTTATGGCAAATAAGCTAATGCTGGGATGATCAGGCTTTATACGTGCTCCAGACGTTCGAATACATATATATACACAAATAAAACTCTTTCTTCCTATCAAAGTCACTATGGGTGAAGGCAAAGAAACCACCATTCTCAACGGCCTTGGAAGCAGAATTTCTCAACTAGAAAACGTTGTTTCCGCATCGTTGCGGCCTCTGCCGACTGAGACAGGCAACGGATCTTATGTCACGGAGTCTACTCAGACAGGCCTAGTCAAAGACCTTGGCCATGTCGACCTTGGCGATATACGCACCCTCGCAGACGTCATCAAGAACGCGGCTATCGGGGAACCGGTGGATGACAAGCAGTATATAATGGAGAGAGTCATTCAGGTTCGTTTTGACCAAACCTATTCATGCAAGCCTACAGGGTCTGAGACGTGTTCAACTTTAGCTTGCGTCTGGTTTGCCATCCGCATCGCGCAACGCTGCGGAGTTGACGAAGTCCCTTCTGAGCATGTTGTGGAATGACTTGGAACACCCCCCAATCTCGTACGTACCAGATTCCTGCGATTTACGGATGTTCTGAACTCTAACTATGTACAGATACCTTGGATCCGATTCCATGTATCGTAAAGCCGATGGCTCCGGGAATGTAATTGCTCTCATTCCAGTTGCTTCCTGCCTAAACTAATTCAGACGTCTTAGAATCACTTCTGGCCTCGCATCGGTGCAGCTGGTAGTCCGTATGCGAGATCTGTGCGCCCGAAGACAGTGCAGTCGCCCGCGCTTCCTGATCCAGAGACTATTTTTGATAGCCTCCTTCGCCGAAAAGAGTACAAAGAGCACCCTAATAAAATCTCCAGTGTGCTGTTCTACCTTGCTTCCATTATTATTCATGGTAAGGACAGTTTGACAAGTCGATAGATAATTGGCCACTAACAAGCGCCTAGATTTGTTCCAAACCGACCGAAATGATAACTCCGTATCCTTGACATCGTCTTACTTGGAGCTCTCTCCTTTGTATGGAAACAACCAAAATGAGCAGAATCTTGTCCGGACATTCAAGGACGGAAAGCTTAAGCCCGATTGTTTCTCCACCAAGCGTGTACTGGGATTCCCTCCTGGTGTTGGCGTTCTCCTGATCATGTTCAATCGCTTCCACAACTATGTGGTTGAACAGCTGGCATCGATCAACGAAGGCGGTCGATTTACCAAACCGGACGAGTCCAACGTCAAAGAGTATGCCGAATATGATAACAACCTCTTTCAGACGGGCCGATTAGTGACTTGTGGGCTCTATGTGAACATCATCCTGAAAGATTATGTACGAACCATTCTGAATATAAACCGGACGGACAGCGTATGGAGCCTGGATCCGCGAATGGAGATGAAGGATGGCCTGCTTGGCGAAGCAGCATCTATGGCAACTGGGAATCAGGTTTCGGCAGAGTTCAACCTGGTATACCGTTGGCATGCCTGCGTCTCTAAACGTGACGAGAAATGGACTGAAGATTTCCACAGAGAGATTATGGGTGGAAGAGACCCTAACACTATGTCGTTGAACGAGTTTGTTACGGCCTTGGGACGGTGGCAAGCAAGTCTCCCGCAAGAGCCGCTGGAGCGACCATTTTCCGGGTTACAACGTAAACCGGATGGAACCTTGGACGATGATGATTTGGTCAAGCTGTTTGAGGAGAGCGTCGAGGACTGCGCGGGTGCGTTTGGTGCGTCGCATGTCCCCGCAATCTTCAAGAGCATCGAGGCTCTTGGTATACTGCAGGCGCGTGCGTGGAATCTGGGGACTCTCAACGAGTTGCGCAAGTATTTCCATTTGGCTCCTCATAAGTCTTTTGACGACATCAATTCTGATCCATACATTGCCGAGCAACTCAAACGACTCTATGACCACCCCGATAAAGTGGAAATCTATCCGGGTGTCATTGTTGAAGACGCAAAAGACTCCATGATTCCCGGAAGCGGCTTATGTACGAACTTCACCATATCGAGGGCGATCCTTTCGGACGCTGTCGCCCTGGTGCGTGGTGATCGCTTCTACACGGTAGACTACACGCCGAAACATCTCACGAATTGGGCTTTCAACGAAATCCAGCCTAAAGACGCCGTCGATCAAGGTCACATCTTCTACAAGCTTGTGTTCCGCGCGTTCCCTAACCACTTCGTCGGTAATTCCATTTACGCCCATTTCCCGTTAGTCATTCCCTCAGAGAATGAGAAGATCTTGAGGAAACTTGGGACCGCCGACAAGTATAGCTGGGACCGACCGAAACATATCTCCCATCCACCTTTCATCAACTCCCATGCGGCCTGTATGTCCATTCTCAACGACCAGGAGAAATTCAAGGTGACTTGGGGCAAGAAGATCGAATACTTGATGAAACGTGACAATCATCCCTACGGAATGGATTTCATGTTGTCAGGAGACAGACCGCCGAATGCTGCATCACGTAAGATGATGGGATCCGCTTTATACCACGATAAGTGGGAAGATGAAGTCAAGAGGTTCTACGAGCAGATCACTTTGAAACTCCTGCACAAAAAATCCTATAAACTCGCAGGAGTCAACCAAGTCGATATTGTCCGAGACGTGGCCAATCTTGCCCAAGTCCACTTCTGCTCCAATGTCTTCTCGCTACCACTGAAAACTGAATCGAACCCTAGAGGCATTTTCACGGAGTCGGAGCTGTACCAGATTATGGCGGTTGTATTCACTTCTATATTCTACGATGCAGACGTCTCGAAGTCGTTTGAATTGAATCAGACTGCCAGAGCCGTGACGCAGCAGCTTGGCCAGCTAGCTATGGCAAATGTCGAGATGATTGCTAAGACCGGTTTTATCGCAAGCCTGGTGAATCGCCTACACCGGCATGACGTCCTTAGCGAATATGGGGTCCACATGATCCAGCGTCTGCTAGATAGTGGACTACCTGCGGCTGAAATTGTATGGACTCATGTTCTGCCCACTGCTGGGGGAATGGTGGCAAACCAAGCACAACTCTTCTCACAATGTCTCGACTACTATCTCTCTGAAGAAGGGTCCATTCATCTTCCGGATATCCGTCGCCTAGCCAAGGAGAATACACCCGAGGCTGATGAGCTGCTTGTACGGTAGTAAGTGTCTCGGAATCGAGCTATCGTTCAGTGTACTGGAACTTGCTTTTACTGACCTACTCAGTTTCATGGAAGGAGCTCGGCTCCGATCGTCGGTTGCTTTACCTCGAGTAGCTGCTCAACCCACAGTCATTGAGGATAATGGCAAAAAGCTTGCTTTAGAAGCCGGTCAGGCTGTTATGTGTAATTTGGTGTGTATCTCTGGATCCAAACACCACAGTGACTCGTTCACTAACTATGCGCTAGGTGTCTGCGTGCATGGATTCCTCTGCCTTCCCCGACCCGGATAAGGTCAGACTCGACCGCGACATGGACCTGTATGCCCATTTTGGCTTCGGGGCCCACAGGTGCTTGGGCCTTGGTCTCTGCAAGCTAGGACTGACTACAATGCTGAAAATTGTTGGACGGTTGGATAATCTTCGTCGTGCTCCTGGGCCGCAAGGGCAGTTGAAGAAGCTTTCTGGGCCTGGCGGTATTGCCAAGTACATGACCGAGGATCAGAGCGGTTTCTCCCCGTTCCCGGCCACTATGAAGATTCAGTGGGACGGGGAATTGCCTTCTCTGGATGAAGACTAGGAAGATTATGGCTGGTGAGGAATGGCTAAGATGCTCTCCGGTTTGGCCCTGTCTCTGTAAACTGCACAGATAGGCTGGGATTCCTGTTTTCGATCATGTTTTAACGCTGCTGTCGAGCTTGCTTATAGTAGCTATATATATAACTCGGGGATGCCTTCAAGTGGAACTTGCGGTGACGTCCAATACTTGATGATAGCGCGCAAGAGTTCCCCTTAATAATCAACGACAGCTGGTGTGCCTGCTTTGTCTGAGATCGATTTACAAGCCATGCACATTCCATGAACTGTCGAGTAATCCATGTAGTCCTTGATTAGCAGTTGAGAATGTACGATGAGGGCTTGGGCCAGGGACTGGCGAGCAACGGTCAAATTGCCTCACAGGTGTCTGAGAGTTAAGGGTACTTGGAATAACAATATCCGTCTCCCTCTTCACTCACACTCAGAGATGATACCATCAGTGTAGTTGGAGACTAGCAGTACTTACTGATCATACTTGGTAGGTAATACATTGTAGGTACTGAGGTACTAGTAGTACTTACCTTAGTAAGTGCTTACTACTCCTTATGTTATTACTCACTAACTTACTACTCCTCGTAGTAGTAAGGTAGGTTGTAGTGATTACTACTAAGTACTTAGTAGGAACAGTACCAACAATTACCAATATTTTAAAGATCTTGCGGAGTTGCTGAATCCCCGACCGGTAATTAATACAGAGCTGGGAAAAAAACCAGCAACCTTTACTACTACTAGTAGTATGAAGGTTGAACCTAGGTCGGGTATCAGTTAGTACTACTTACTAAGGTAGTCAGTACTAGTACTAACGGTACTAAGTAAGAAGTACCACCACCTTTAAGTAGGTAGGTAAGGTAGGTAACCTTACTGAGTAGTACCGTACCTTAAGTAAGTAGTAGCATCACCATCATCAACTACCATCACTTCACGGATCTTCTTCCTCTTCCTGCTGTTTCACCATTACTCTTCCTTTCACTCTATTTTCCTTTCTTTACCTTCCACTTCTCTTCCTTCTTCTTACTTGACTAATCACTGCTAATAATTTATTTCACCAGTCATTTCCTGACTACTCTGTTTGCTTGGGCACTGCTCCGGGGCTGGCGACCTGCACCGTCTACCCTGTTGTTCTGCCGGCGGCGGCTTTCACTACCAACTTACTAACCCGCCCAACCCGAATTATCAACGACTCCGTCGCCTCTTCGCTTCTTCAGACGTGAAGAGACCTGTTACCAACTGGTGAAAATTCGAGCTATCTATCTCGATCACTGACTTGGTCCTCGGTACGCCGCCGAAGCGATCCGAACCAATCTCTCCCACCTTAGGTGCTCCGTCTTGCTTTCCTCTTCTGTCGAGGAAAGTCTCCGAAGAAGAGAGAAAAAAAAACGTCATAAAACACACTCACCTCCCACTTCAGTCTGCCACGGCTTTTCCTTCTCCATCCTCTCTAGGAGGTGCTCTCCTGGACTTATTGAAAATCCTAATGATCGCCTGATTGCCCGACCCTAGCCATCATGGGGAGAATCAAGAAGGTCGCAGGACAAAAGCACGAGGCTACTATTGTACGCACACCCCCCCTCCCCCTTCAACCAAGTCCCACTCAAAGGACTCTGTTTAACTGAGTATTCCTTATCTTCTCATAGTCGCCCTATCTTGCGGAATTCGTGGCTCGTGCGACGACCATTCCCGCCCCAGAACTTCCTTCGCACCTCAGTACATTTTCCCGCATCTGGCCATTCCCTAGAGGTGATCTGTATCATTGGATCAATGTCTTGAATCGCTTTGACGAAATTCTGGCTTCTGTCATTGACCGATACGGACTCAGCCATGGCCCTCAGGCAACTGCCTTCAACCGCCAATACCTCGTGCATTGTTATGCAAGCGAAGACTCGAAGCTAAATTCGCGGGATATCGATGCTGATCTTACCGCTCTGGGTTATGGTCCGGAAGGAGACAGGGAACTCTTGGAGGCTATACTTGATTTTTCTAGACTTCTTCTGGAAAAATGCGGCAACCGCAGCTTGTACAGCAGCAGTGAACGCTTGGGAGAGTTGCTGAACACCACGTCTTTGACACTTCTACAATCCACGCTTCGCTTATGCCTCTGTTTGGCACAACGGTATCATTCGCGCCACCGAGGTGGTTCTCATCTACAGCAAAGTTTGCTAGCGACACATTACAACATTGACCTTGAGAAACTACAAAAGATTGCGGCTCCTTTCCCCCGACCCGCTCCCCCTGGACGTCCAGCTTCCTCGCCGTCAGATTATAGAAGCAAGGACAAAGTGCCCCACACTAAAAACGATGCCAATGATCTGACGTCTCTGACTCGGGAAAGCGATGGTTGGGATGAGTGGGCTCATGTGCATCTGCTCTACTATCCGCCGGGCTCTACTGAACAAGTGAAAACGGCGACAGAGAGCGGACAACATGGCCCTCTTGCACACGCTCCCACCACACCTACGCCTCTGCGCCGAAGTCATCCTAACACTACTCCACGGGGGGGTCGTGTCCCCTCGACGGAGGACTCGCCCGCTTCCATCAATACGCCTGGTGGAAAGTTAGACGAAACGTTGTCAGCTGGAAAGATTCTGGACATCTCGAACTCGAAAATTTCGTCCTCGTCAATTGAGGAGGTTATGGTGTCACATTCTGAAGAAGTGCCGGATGATTCCAAATATGAGTTACTGAATAGAGTCCGCACTGCAAAGGGTCTAGTCACTTCTCAGTCGACGAGGGAGCAAGTGCTTGCCATTAGAATCCTTGCAATCACGAATTTGGCCTACATATATCCGGAATCACTATTTCAACAAAAAATCCTTCAGTTCGACCAAGAGCATCCTAAGCGTCTCCAACTTGCTTATCAGCTAGGTGAACTCGTGCATCTTGGGGCGAGTGGTGATCTTCAGGTCTCACGGACAGTCCAGACATTCGCCATCCAGGCCCTTGATGCCCTTGCAAAGCACAAAGCGCGGGCGATCGATGTCTGTGCGGCTCTGAGTGTCAACGTCAATCACGGAATATTGATGTTCTTGACTCGGAAGGCTGTCAATGAACTGAGCTCGGAGGACGAGTACAATGATGACAGTAGCCAGGATGAATGGCGTGATGCTCTACTCGCTCTTCTACGTACCCTTCCTGGTTCTAGCACCAGAACTCCGGAGACTCTTGTAGCCGCTGGATTGATTCCAATGTTTGTGGATGTCCTCAATCTGCGCACGGACAAGGCTCGTCGTGTGTACTCGCGTGTTATGGAGTTTCTCGACAGTTTCGTGCTTGCCGTCCGTGATGCCTTTGGCATTCTAACTAACGCCAAAGGGTTCGATGCTCTCTCGGATCTGATAGATTATGAGACAAAGTCGTCGTTTGAAAATGTGTCTCGAGGAGCGGGGATTCCAGATTACTATAAGACCCCTTCCATGGATTATCAAATCCCGTATTTCCAGCAACAAACCCTCCGTTGGTTGTTTAGGTTCGTCAACCATATCATGCAGCACAATGGTGGGGGATTTGACCGGGTACTACGAAACTTGATAGACTCGCCGCAACTGCTGACTTCGTTGCGCCTGGTAATTGAGAATGCTAGAGTCTTCGGCTCTCATGTGTGGAGCAATGCGGTCAATATCCTCAGCAGCTTCATCCATAACGAGCCTACAAGTTATGCCGTCATTGCGGAAGCTGGCCTGAGCAAGAGCTTCTTGGAGGCCATTACTCTCTCGAAACTTAAAGCTCCAGAAATTGCGCCAACTGAGGGCGGAAGTGCGGAACCATCAGGTGCTGAAATAGGAGAAGGACCGTCAAGCACAAGCACTGGTCGCTCAGATGGTGGAGTACCGAAACCCAGGGACTACACAATTGCCAGACCCGAAGACGCAAGGTTGGCTACCGGTATCATGTCCGCTACTGAAGCCTTGGCATGCATTCCGTCAGCCTTCGGGGCCATTTGCTTGAATGGTTCTGGCTTGGAGCTCTTCCAATCCTCGCACGCTCTGGAGAGCTTCTTTGAGATTTTCGAAAACCCTGAGCATGTGAAATGTCTCATCAAGGACGACACGAACTTGGTTCGCTCGCTGGGCAGCACTTTTGATGAGCTAGTTCGCCACCACCCGGCTCTGAAATCATCAATTATGACGGCGGTCATGGTTATGGTGGCGCGTGTTGGCTTTTTGTGCCGAAGCAAGGCTTGGTCGCACGGCATGGGTGCTAAGTTATGGAAAGAGAACTCGCAGGGAAAGCCAACAGTCTCCGGGGACCCTTGTTTATTAACGAGGGCCATCGGGATTGACCCCAAATACGGCGCACCTGATGCCGATCGGACGTACGGTATTCCGGTCGTCAACACTGACGCCTCGCTTCCCAATGGAGGAAAGCTAAGCATCGGTAACGTGAGCGAGATTCTTCCGTCTCCAGACGCTCAGGTCGAACCTAAGGACCAAGACAAGGATGGACTGACTGCGACGGACTACCTATTTGCGATGTTGCGTTTTCTTGGGGCTTTCTTCGAGAACCAGTCTAACTGCACATACTTCATTGAGTCTGGCGGTGTCGAATTCATCCTGGATATTGCGACTTTGCAAAGTCTTCCTTTTGATTTCCACAATACCGAGGCCAACCAGGAACTCACGGTGCTCGTCCACATGCTGGTGGAAACCAAGCCTCATCTGGTCCTTCCATCGCTTATATCTCGCGCCGAGAAGACAGTCGATATGCTAACGGATTTCTGGAGCTCGGCGCGGGAGGAGGGATTTTTCAACCCCTTAGTCCGTCTAGAAAAGGAAGGATACGAGGGGACAGCCAGATCGATGGAGGATTCGTCGAAGGTATCCAGAGATAATGGCACTTTCTTTGCGAAGCACATGACATCTGCTCTTATACTTGTGGATCTTCTTCGCGAAGCATTTTCTCCGCCTCTATATCAATCAAGGCCGAGCCAACAGATTTCCGTTTTTGCTCAAGTGAATCTCGCCGACCGATATAGCGCCCTGGTTAGGAAGCTTGGCAGCCTACATGCTGTCTGTGTCTGGGAGGAGATTCTACTCGAGAAGAATATTCCGGATACCTGGGATCAGGCAACGAAAGTCCAGCCACCCAGCTCCGATAGACCTATTGACGGTTCTGGTCTGTTGACCGAGGGTGTATCCAGCCTACTCGCGCCCGAAAATCGACCAACTGGGCCAACTGGTAGCACATCCCCTAACCCATCGAGCCCTCAGCAGCCCAGTGACAGTCCCGCAAAACCATCTGAGGGTAGCGCGGCATTCAAGAATGTGCAAGCACTTCGTTATCTTCTTAGTTCTTTACCTTCCTCGATTACAGGGTTCCACCATAACTTGGGTCTTTGCCTGATAGGGAAGAAAAGGATCGATGCTCACCAGAAGCAGAATGCGACTATGGTGGCAGATGTAATTGCAGCGGCTGTACTAGAACAGTTACAGTTCAAGCCTGCCAATTCCAGCAGCAATCCCAAGCTTAAGTTCGCGTACCTGATCGTCATCCTGTCGTCGTTTTCACATTTATTATTCGAGGGTGAGTCGTGCTCCTTATTAAGTCTTCTTTCCATCTGAAAACTAATCTGACCGCCATAGCTATACCTGACCGTCACCACTCTCAATACCTTACGCTCGTGTTGTTCGCCTTCAAGAAGAGCAATGGACTCAAGGTCCTCAAGGATATTTGTGACCTCTTCGTGGACGAGGTCAAGTCCCTCACACCACCTGACTCAGGATCTGATTCCGGGAATGATGTGTCTGCGAGACTGACGTCTGCTTATGGCGGCGTTAAGATTATTCTTGGTTTCTTCGCTGAGCTGGCTTCTGGCAAGGCCATCGTTGAGTCGACACAAGCACAGTCCATGACACATACCAATGATCGGGATCGTGGCCGGCCTGACTACTTCCATCCGGGTCAATTCTTGGTTGACATACGGAAGGAAATCTTACCCATAGCACGCGATATGTGGAACTCCGATTTTACGACCCAATCCACAAGCTCCGTTGTGAAATGCCTTGTTGATATTCTACGATCGTCGCTTGATGGAGACTCCGAAGTTGGAGCTGCCCGGCGGACGGATTCGCAACCCGAATTAACGGAGATCCAACGGAAAGGACTTTCTATCAATAAAGACCGGAAAGCGTCACTACAGGAGAAAGGCTTCGATGGCCGGCTGGTGGAAGAGGCCCTTTACCGTTGTTACAATCTCCAACCTGCTGCTGAGGAATATTGCAGGGCGCAATCATTCTTAAGACCGCCCGACCTCGCCCCTCCAGAGCCCAGTGATATTGAATCGGTTCCGTCTAGTACAGCCTCAGGTGGTGAAGGCACGGTGGACACAGCTAGCGGGGAACCAACACCGTTCGATCCTAGTGCGTTTCTCGATCGCCAAACATTCTCCATGTTTCTGTCCCAGGCGGCTGGGCAGCCCACTGATGATGGCCATGATTACGATCAAGGCCAAGGCATGCCAGAAGAGATACACCGAGCCTTGAGTCATATCCTGAGCCAGGGACGCGGGGACAGCGACCATGACCTCTTAACGGCAAACCCGACGGAGCCCGGCAATGGTCCTGCGAGCAGCTCGACTTCACCCTCTGAACAGCGCCCTGACCGACAGCCAACAAAGCGACGCCAATTAACCACTGTTGAGGATCTAGATATGGAAAGGGAGAAAGTTCGGGCAAACTTGATCGAACGATGCTTAGATGTGCTCAACGTACATCATGACGTTTCGTTTGAGTTGTCCGACCTGATCGCCTCCGCCATCAAGAAGCACCGTGAACCAGAGAGCTTCCGAAGGGAGGTTGGAGAGCTTCTTGTTCAATCGCTGGTTTCGCTGCAGGTGGAAAACTTCCAAGCTGTTGGCAAGAAAGTGGCTGCTTACGCCCACCTTCTCGCATTAGCTGTGCAAGACAGGGATATGTACAATGCTACATTAGACGAGCTGAAGGAGTGCTTCACAACGTTCCTTCAATTCATCTCAGTCCCGTCTGAGAAAAACCCGAATGAGTCTTTCCCCTGGGTAGGACACGTGTTGCTTGTGCTAGAAAAGCTGCTATCTGACGATGCTCAACCTCCTCAAATCAATTGGACACAGCCCGATGGTGCTGACTCAAGCGCGGCTGGTGGAGGACCAGCCCACCTGGAGGAGCCTCTTGTGTCGAATGGTGAGAAAACACAATTGTTCGAAGCTTTGATCGAGATTCTTCCTAGAATTGGAAAGGATGAAACCCTGGCGCTCTCAGTTTGTCGGATCCTAGTAATCCTAACCAGGATTCACAGTATTGCCGTCCAGCTAGGCCAAAAACAAAACTTACAGCGTCTGTTTGTGATGGTCAAGCAACTTTCCAGTTCTACCAACGACAAACTTCAGGGAGCCTTCATGCTTATCCTCAGGCATATAATTGAAGACGATGATACGATTCGACAGATAATGAGGAGTGAAATTGTTGCCAATTTTGAAAACAAATCAAGCCGTCAAATGGATACTACGGGTTATGTCAGACAAATGTATCATCTGGTGCTTAGATCTCCGGAGATATTTGTGGAAGTCTCAAACGAGAAAGTGAAACTCGCACGATACGACAGTCGGCAACGCCCTCAGACGCTCATCCTTAAATCAGATAAGAAGACTGGTTCTGATGTAACGTCCAACGATCGGAAATCGGAAAGCACTGGTGATACGAAGTCTGACAATGTTCCAGAGGAGAAGGAGAAGGGCAAGGTTCCGGAGTTGAAGCCCCCCGTTGTAGAGAAGCCGGACGGTGTCATCCACTATCTGCTCTCTGAACTTCTGTCCTACAAGGATGTGGACGATAAGGAGCCTCCCGCAGAAAACCAAGACAGCTCTGCCCCTGATCAATCGGAAACGCAGACTGATGTGGAAATGTCAAATGATGAACAGACCCCGTCAGTCTCGAGTACCGAATTACAGGCATCGCGAAACACGAAGAAATCAGAGAAACCTACGTTCCAAGCTGATGATCATCCGATCTACATTTATCGGTGCTTCCTGCTTCAATGCCTGACAGAACTCCTTTCGTCATACAACCAGACCAAGGTCGAATTCATCAATTTCTCTCGTAAAGCCGATCCGTTGGCGACGACTCCGTCCAAACCCCGTTCCGGAATTCTGAATTACCTGCTCAATGCCCTTGTTCCTCTTGGCACCATGGATCATGACGAATCTGTTGCCTTTAAGAAGCGCAGTAATACCTCAGCTTGGACAATGCGTGTCCTAGTTGCCCTGTGCACAAAAACAGGAGAACTGGGCGGCCACGGAAGGCGACGAAACGACCAAGCTATTGTTGATGATGAACCTGAGCTGGCCTTTGTGCGACGATTTGTCTTGGAACATGCCCTTCGAGCGTATCGAGAGGCGAATACTTCTAACGAGCCATTAGACGTCAAGTATTCTCGCCTGATGTCCCTTGCGGATTTGTTCGATAAGATGCTCAGCGGGTATGCTTTTGTCTCTGGGGATACTGCCTTCCCATCTTCCACGAAACAGCTTGCCAAAACTATGTTTGAAAAACATTTCATTTCTGCCCTCACAGCATCCATCGCTGAAATCGACCTAAACTTCCCTTCGTCTAAAAGGGTTATCAAGTACATCTTGCGCCCTCTGAACAAGCTTACGCAGACTGCCGTCATCCTGAGCGAGACATCGGACATTTCAACCATTGGTGGATCTGAGGATGACGATATCTCCTCCGCGACATCAGTCTCTGACATTGACGATGAGCGAGAGGAGACCCCTGATCTCTTTCGCCATTCTACTTTGGGTATGTTAGAGCCTCGCCACGAAGAAGAGTCCACTTCAGAGGAATCCGAAGAAGAAGAAGACGACGAGATGTATGATGATGAATATGACGACGAGATGGACTATGAGGAAGACATGCAAGAGGATGATGGTGAGGTTGTCAGCGAGGACGATGAAGAGATGGGTCCTATTGAAGGTCTGCCAGGCGACTCTGGAATGGATATCGAAGTCGTTATCGACGATGACGAGGAGGGTGACGAAGATGACGAGGATGATGAGGATGAAGGTGAAGATGAGGATGACGACCATTCTGACATGGAAGATGACGAGATATTCGCTGGGGAGATTACTGGCGACCGGGACAACGAGAGCCTTGATGAAGGTGGCGATGATGAATGGGAGAGTGAAGAGATGTCAGAAGACGATGATGAGGCCGACATTATGAACCAACTTGAAGATGAGCTGGCAGACATCAGACATTCAGATCAACGCAATGGCGGACAACGCCTTGATGACATTTTCCGTGCCCTAAATGAGGCCGCGGGTGGTGTTGAAGACCTACAGGAAGATGGCCTAGGCGATTTACATGATGATATTGTCGACGATGATTTGAACGAAGATGAAGGTTCGTGTTTCATTTCGCCCGCAAGTCTGGGTTCCATTACTGATCTGTTGCTAGAAGACGAAGAGATTGACGAGCTTGAAGAGGAACTTGAAGAAGCTGACGAAGACCAAGCCTCGTATCAAGGATTTGACGATGACGACGATCTCATTGATCCATGGGGCTGGGACGGTGACGAACCTCCATTACCCAGAGGACACCATCACCACCATCACCGTTTCCGTCCGCATAATGCTGGATGGGCTGCAGTTACTGGTCTAATTCCCAACCGCCACGGTATATTTCCGATCCAACCGTCTTACCGTCTACATCGCACGCAAATCCAGGCGCGTGGAAATGATGATGGAACGAATCCTCTCCTGGTCCGAACCGATCGCGGCCCGGAGACGCCCGGACAACGCCGTGCAGTTGGCAACGAGCCGTTCACTGATTGGGTGCATGGGATGGATCCCTTGCAGACAGGGCGCCTGCTACCGATGGACAGTCCAGTCAGCTTTATGCACGCTATCATGCAGGCTATTGGCCAAGGAGGGCAAGGCTTTGGAGTCATCACCCGCCCGGACGGCATCCACGTCCATATCGATAGGAACAATGTACCAAGTCGTCTTCAAGATATGTTCGGGATGGGTCGACCCCAAGCACCCCCGGCACGGACTCGCGACGATCCCTCTCAGGCAGTAAGCTTCGCCTTGGCGACGACCAGAAGCCGCTGGCAAGAAGAAGCCCGGATCCTATTCAGTAGCACTTATATTGAAAAGACTCAGCGCGTGATTGACTCACTGCTCAAAGTCCTCGTACCCCCAGCCATTGAGGAGCAGAAACAGCGTGAAAAGCAGATGGTGGAAGAAGCCAAACGGCGCGAGGAAGAACGTGCTGAGCGCGAGCGTCAAGAACGCATCGCTAAGGAGGAGGAGGAGGAGAAAGAACGAAAACGGAAGGAAGACGAAGAAAGTGCTCGACGACAGGAGAGAGAACAGCAAGAGGCAGAACAGCAGGCGCCAGCCGTAGCCCCAGGGCCTATGGATGATGTCCAGCGAACTGACACTACTGCGGAAGCCAGCGCTGCTGCACAGCCAGTCCAGGCCGCACCAGGCCCCGCTGAGCCTGTTCGGCGGGTTCATACAACTATTAGGGGCCGACAGCTCGATATCACGGGAATGGAAATTGACCCTGAGTATCTTGAGGCCTTGCCTGAAGAATTGCGGGAGGAAGTAATCATGCAGCAACTAGCAGAGCAGCGTTCTCAGGCTGCGGCTGCCGGCGAAGAACCAAGTGAAATCAACCCCGAATTCCTCGACGCGTTGCCACCCGAGATTCGCGAAGAACTTCTTCAGCAGGAAGCAGCCGATCGCCGACGTAGGGAACGTGAGAACGCCCGCAGACAAGCTGGAAACGGCCCTGCTGCTCCTGCCCATGCAGAAGAAATGGACCCGGCCAGCTTTTTCGCTACTCTTGACCCAACATTGCGCCAAGCGGTTCTCGTCGACCAGCCACCGGAGGTTCTCGCAACTCTCGGCCCTGAATATGTTATGGAAGCCCGTGCTCTTACTGGAGGACGAGGAAGACTGGCCCAATTTGGTGATATTCCACGAATGGACGGTCAACGCCACAGGACGGAACAAGCGGATGACCAGGAACCCAAGAAACAGCAACGTCGCCAGATTGTACAAATGCTGGACAAGGCTGGGGTTGCTACGTTACTTCGTTTGATGTTCATGCCTCTCCAAGGAAATGCGCGCCATCAGCTGAATGATATCCTCCATAACGTTTGTGAGAACCGTCAGAATCGGATTGAAGTTATCAGCCTTCTTCTTTCTGTTCTACAAGATGGAAGCGCCGATGTCTCTGCGATTGAACGCAGTTTCGCCCAGCTGTCCCTACGTGCGAAACCGCCTGCCATCCAGAAGACCCCACAGTCTGTTAAGCGAAGTCTAGGCCTCCAGTCATCCTCAAACGTCAGCAACGAAGTGACTCCTATTATGGTCGTACAGCAATGTCTGGGGACGCTCTCATTCTTGTCTCAATACAATCCCCACATTGCCTGGTTCTTCTTGACAGAGCATGATCCCGCGGCTACTCTGAAGTTGAAGGCATTCCGCAAAGGTAAGGCCAAGGAGAACAAAGCCAACAAATTTGCGCTCAACGCGTTGCTCTCGTTGCTGGACCGCAGATTGATATTGGAGAGCCCCGGTTGCATGGAGCAACTGTCAAGCCTATTGGCCAGCATCACTCAACCGTTGACTCTGCTCCTCCGCCGCGAGAAAGAAAAGCAAGCAGAGGAAGGGAAGGGCAAACATCCTGAGCGTTCCGAAGACGAAGGACGTGCAGAGACTCAGGAGACAGTACAGCAAACTGAAACTGCGGAAGCTGTAAACACAGCTGCAGACACAAACATGACCGATGCTCCTGCTATCGCCAGCGGGGACGCCCAAAGTGCTGGGGCACCAGCGCAAGTTCAGGATAAGACCTCGACAGAAGCCGGAGCAACAACCACAAAGGGTGAAGATGCAAAGCATAAGAGGAGAACTATTGAGCCTCCAACTGTTCCAGAATCCAATTTGAAGCTGGTTGTTCATGTCCTTGCCTCACGGGAATGCAATGGGAAGATCTTCAGAGACGCTCTTTCCACCATCAACAATCTCTCTGCTGTCCCCGGTGCTCGAGACGTCATTGGCAATGAGCTTGTCAGCCAGGCCCAGAGTTTGAGCACCACAATCCTCCTCGACTTGGATGAGTTGATATCCCATATCCACGAAGCTCAAACCGGGACAGATATGCAAGGCTTAGCGCTTGCAAAGTTCTCGCCCGCTAGCTCCGACCAGGCCAAGCTTCTTCGTGTTTTGACGGCCCTTGATTATCTGTTTGATCCCAACCGTGCGGACAAGGCCAAAGGAAATGACTCTGAGAGTACAGGAAGAGCGGATGTCCTTCAAACTTTATACGAAAGCTCGACATTCGGACCCTTGTGGGCAAGGCTCAGTGAATGCATGACGCTTGTTCGGCAGAAGGAGAACATGATGAACGTCGCAACGATCCTTCTACCATTAGTCGAAGCTCTGATGGTCGTCTGCAAGAACACTACGCTCAAAGACACCTCCCTTGCCCGGAATAGCCGTGAACTATCCGTTTCAAGCGCCTCAGGTGATGTGAACTCGAGTATGGAGAGTCTATTTTTCAAGTTCACGGAAGAACACCGCAAGATTTTGAACGAGTTGGTCCGGCAAAACCCGCGACTGATGAGCGGCACCTTCTCTCTACTGGTCAAGAACCCAAAAGTCTTGGAGTTTGACAATAAATGCAACTACTTTACACGTCGGCTTCACTCGCGTGGCGCTGAACCTCGCCACCCCCATCCTCCTCTCCAATTGGCTGTGAGGAGGGACCAGGTTTTCCTGGACTCTTTTAAGTCTCTGTACTTCAAGACCGCCGACGAGCTGAAATATGGTAAACTAAACGTGCGTTTCCATGGAGAAGAGGGTGTTGATGCGGGCGGTGTGACTAGAGAATGGTTCCAGGTTCTTGCTCGTGGCATGTTCAACCCCGATTACGCTCTCTTTATTCCTGTTGCGGCTGACAGGACCACCTTCCACCCTAACCGCCTGAGTGGTGTTAATCCTGAACATCTGATGTTCTTCAAGTTCATTGGCCGAATCATTGGCAAAGCCCTGTACGAAGGACGTGTGCTTGACTGCCATTTCAGTCGCGCCGTGTACAAATGCATCCTCGGCCGAAACGTGTCAATAAAGGACATGGAGACTCTCGATCTGGATTACTACAAGTCCCTTCTATGGATGCTCGAAAACGACATCACAGACATCATCACTGAGACATTCGCCGTGGAGACGGATGATTTTGGAGAGAAGCAGACAATTGACCTGATTGAGAACGGGCGGAACATCCCGGTAACCCAGGAGAATAAGGAGGAGTACGTGCAAAAAGTGGTTGATTACCGTCTGGTTGTGTCTGTCCGGGAGCAGCTGGATAACTTCCTCAAAGGTAAACTTGATTAATTATGTCTACTATCGCGTTCCGTTAAATTCTTTGCTAACTGTCACTAATAGGATTCCACGAGATTATACCTCCTGACTTGATTTCCATCTTCAATGAGCAGGAATTGGAGTTACTGATTTCCGGTCTTCCCGAGATTGATGTGGACGATTGGAAGGCCAATACTGAATACCATAACTACTCGGCTTCCTCTCCTCAAATCCAGTGGTTCTGGCGAGCAGTGCGATCGTTCGACAAGGAAGAGCGCGCCAAGTTGCTGCAGTTTGTTACCGGTACTAGCAAAGTGCCTCTCAACGGCTTCAAGGAACTGGAAGGCATGAACGGTGTCAGCCGATTCAACATCCATCGTGACTACGGCAACAAGGATCGCTTGCCAAGCTCGCACACATGCTTTAACCGTAAGTTTCATTTTGGGCTGTTTTAAGGTACATGGTGGTGCTAACGTATGGAACAGAGCTTGATCTACCAGAGTACGACAGTTACGAAACTTTGCGTCAGCGTTTGTACATCGCAATGACAACTGGCAGCGAATATTTCGGGTTTGCATAAGTCGGTGGCATTCCTCTCGTGGGACATTTTGCACGGTTTTCCCTCCTCGTAATGCTAAAGCATTTGGCGGCGTTTTCTACACCTCAGCTTATTCTCATTTCGGTTTGTTTTCGTGTATCTATTGACCTGCTCTGTTGGGCATGGAGAGGAGGGATCCAGGATGGTTGAGCTGTTCTTTATGGGATCGTCGAAGTGCAGGTCGACTTCCCTGAAGATGCAATACGGATTCGCCTCAAGTTTTCATGTACTTTCAATCGTATTTCTTTTGAATGGAAGTGCCACCCGATATACCTAGGTACTTAGTAAACTACCTAATAATAACGTAATCCACAAGCAAGCGGGCCACACAAGCGAGCAGGCCACCTCACGCGTTTTGGCCGCGATCAGAATACTCCCCCTAACTCAATCATCAACCATGCCACCAAAAGCGTGTACAAAGTCAAGAGATTTAATTAAGAAGAAAGATTAAATATTACTTACAATATCTGCTATTAAAAAGAAAGAAATACCCAGTATTTATAAAGCTGTATATATATATAATATTTTCTGTATAATACTTGAGCGGCATTTAAATAGAGTTACTTTTTATAATAAGGTATATGCTAACTTCTATAAGCTGACTTAAAATAAAGAGGATTTACTTATATAATAGATTCTCTTTCTAGATTAGTATAGTATAGCTTTCTAGCTGTCTTATATACAAGAAATAGTTAATATTCTACTAATAAAGTAAGATATAACTTTTATCTAAACTATTAGAGAGAACTAGATATATAACTTTACTTAATAATAGACTAAACTTAAAACTTACTTCTCTTACTAATATAATTATTAGTATGTAAAGTATAAGAATCTAAAGATAATCTCTAAATAATTTAACTATATATACGTTATTAGAATGCAGTATAGAATTACTAATAAGAATATCTATAACTTTAATAAGACTGGCTTTACTATGGATCTTATAGCTACTATAAAAGTAGTTATAAAAGCTAAGATAATTAGTTAATTATTTCTTATATAACTAGATAATTATAAATAGATTATATCTATTAAATATATTAATTATACAGGATAGATACTTCTACTATATATTATCTTTAAAGGCAAGGTCTATATTAAGGAATAGTATAAAGATAATATCTTACTATATAACTAAAGGATTAAAGTTAGTATAAATAGCTAGATAACTAATAAAATTAGACTATAATAGCTTTAAAAGCTTTTTATTCTAGTAACTACTAGCTATATAACTAGTAGATATTAACTATTAATTTTTAATAGTTATAGAAGCTATTTAACTTCTTAATTTAACTAGATATATATAAAATATAATATTATACTAATCTATATATTATTATACTTATTATATCTTTTATAGTCTCTTGATATTATATATTTTATATCTCTAAAGCATGTATATAGCTGCTTGGTTAAGAATAAGATATAACTTGGTTTTAACTATATTAACAAGCTTAACTTTTTTAAGACCTATTCTAATACTTGTATAGAGATATTTAAACTAGAGAATATTTAGAATAGCTTTATAGCAGCTAGACTAGTTTCTTTATAGCTAAATATATATTTAAAGATCTCTATACTATTTTTAAGTTAATTAACTATCTCTATACTAAAGATACTATATAATCTCAAGTAATTAGATAAGCAAGTATCTACTATTAAGAAACTATTATAATATTATATATAAAGTCTATTTAATTTAATAAAAACAGTATTAAATCAGCTTGTTAAAGAATTTAAAATAGCTCTTAACAGAACTGTAATTCTTGTAAAGAAAAACCAGGATTTACAGACTATATATAAAAAGAAGATTTAAAAAAAATAATCTAAAGCTTAAATTACTTCTATAGAGGGCCTTTTAATTAAAGAAGGCCAGGTACTTATATAAAACAAGAATCAGGTTAAGAAGGCTATATAAACTAGATCTATACTAAATATACTAGATATATTACAGTACTGTATATAGATATCTCTATACTATAGTAACTATTATATTATTAGATATAGATAATTATAGTATCTAAATTATGATAATAATTAGATTTATTATAGAAATGCATGTTTTGGTTGTTTAAAAAGTCTTAGAATTTTAACTATAGTAAGTGGTGGCCTGCTTGCTTGTGTGGCCCGCTCGCTTGTGGATTACGTTAGTGTGTTTTATAACCTTGAATATCCTTGTATTTCGCTGCCTTGGTGCCTCAATAGCGGTGAGGCAACAGTGGGGTCACGGGGATGCAAGGTAGGGGCAGAAAAAGTCAGGTGTTCGACGGCGGGGAAATTCCTGCGTTTTTCGGAGGCCCATCTGGGACTCTTCAGTTTTCGCTAGGACTTAGAAAGTCAAGTGTCAAGACTCTCTCCACTCATTATTTCTGCTTTTGCTTTCTTGAGGTTTCTGTCTATTACTTCACTCAGTCCTTTACCAACACCGCATCCGCTTGCATATCCAAAAGTCCATAGCCAAGATGGCGACCAACTCTATCAAGCTTTTGACTGGCAACAGTCATCCGGAGCTCGCCAATCTGGTCGCAGATAGGTGAGTTGAACTGCCTGCGTATCTCACTCATAGTCACTATTAGCACGAGCTGACAGTTGCGTTGTAGGCTGGGCATTGAATTGACCAAGATCATGGTTCTCCAGTACTCAAACCAGGAAACGAGCGTCACAATCGGAGAAAGTGTACGAGATGAGGACGGTATGAGCCCCTTACCGGCTCTTCCCCAGTTCTGAGACTTTTCGCGCAATAAAAGGTTGACTGGCGTCCTTGTCTGTCGGTTATAGTATTTATCTTGCAGTCAACCCGGCCGAACGATATCAACGATGGATTGATGGAGCTTCTGATCATGATCAACGCCTGCAAGACTGCATCTGCCAGACGCATTACCGCGGTCATCCCGAACTTCCCCTACGCCCGTCAGGACAAGAAGGATAAGAGCCGTGCGCCGATTACGGCAAAACTTATGGCAAACATGCTGCAGACCGCTGGTTGCAACCACGTCATTACCATGGATCTCCATGCCAGTCAGATCCAGGGTTTCTTCAACGTCCCGGTTGACAACTTATATGCCGAGCCTAGTATGCTGAAGTGGATCCGTGAGAACCTTGATGTGAACAACTGTGTGATTGTTAGTCCAGACGCCGGTGGTGCTAAACGGTAAGGAAACCCGCCTATGCTACGACGACATACCGCGAGGACTCTGGTTTGACTGGTCGGATTATAGTGCTACTGCCATCGCTGATAGGCTGGATCTGCAATTTGCTTTGATTCACAAGGAACGTCCACGTCCGAATGAGGTCTCGCGCATGGTTCTTGTCGGCAGCGTGAAAGACAAGATCGCCATCATTGTTGATGATATGGCCGACACATGCGGAACACTTGTCAAAGCTGCCGACACGGTGATGCAACACGGTGCGAAGGAGGTCAACGCCATTGTCGTGCATGGAATCCTCTCGGGAAAAGCCATAGATAATGTGAACAACAGCTGCTTGAAGCGCCTTGTTGTGACCAACACTGTCCCTCATAAGGAGAAGAAGGAGCTCTGCGACAAGATTGAGACGATCGATATTAGCCCCACCCTTGCTGAGGCTTGCCGTCGCACCCACAACGGCGAGTCCGTCAGCTTCTTGTTCTCCCACGCAGTTGCTTAGTTTCATGAATTCCAAACGTGGGGG